>CACVCL010019818.1:0-37500 GCA_902729485.2 Mus minutoides | reverse complement strand
ATTCTCCTTAACACAATAAAGCTTCCCATAGACAAATTTGGAGAGTTTGTTCATCCATTTGTGTGCACATGTTCTTTGCATGTGCATGATACTGTCTTACCAGTATTGAAAGTAGATCATTAATGCTAACTACATAGTCATTTCCTGATTAGAGTTTGACTCAATGTAAACAGAGTTTTCTGTACAGAATTTTCATGTACAATGATCTCTAATGAGTTTATGCATCTATGTGTTTAAGTTCCTCCTTCAATAAATTCCTTCCTTTGTATAATATGAGGTGCTAAACTTAGCCAAATTCCAGGAGGCTTCAAAATTTCTATAAGTCAGTTCTGACTGTATAAAGAAAAATTATTTACTTTAGACACAAATGATGATAAGCCGCCATAACTTTCTCATATGTATGGCCTTACTTCAGAAGGGTAGTGTACACCCAATAGACTGAGTTTGATGGAAGCTGATAAGAATGTTCTAAAGAGATACATATTTCAAAGGAAGGAACTCATTGAAGTCGTCGATCGATATTGGCCTTAGGTACAATGAACATTTTAAGTGAGGCACAGAGCTAAGCTTGCTAACTTTTAATGTATTCCTAAAGGAACACTTCTCCTCTCTACTTAAGAGAGCTTATTTTGAAGCTACTTACAGCTTCTTTGGTTTGAAATCACCTCTTCCCTTCAAGAAGGCACACCTGATCATCTAGAACAATTTTCACGAGGTTCCTGGTGTCATTTCTTCTATCTAAAGTGTATGCTTCCAGATCACTTCAAATGCATTTGTCTGCTTTTATAGGTAACTCCCTTTGAAGTCAAATGTTAGGGCAACACGTAAGTCATGCACACTAGCATCCAAAGGATTTGTCATAACTAGATGAACCAGTGTCTTACAAGTATGTGGGAATTCCTGTAAAGGATAAGAGTTATACTAACATAACACCAAAACAGCTCTTCAGCCTTTGAGCCCTCACAACATTATAGTTCCCTTAGTTACTTATTTGGGAAGTTCTGACTTTAGGATAACAGTCCTATCCAGTTCATGTTAATCACAAAGTTTTTTATCTTGTAGGTAGCAAGGGAAATGTAAAGAAATTATAGAAGTGACTAAATCATAGGTACGTACCATAGGATGTATACTACCTCAGTTTACTGACAATACCAGGTATATTAAGTCACCTACATGTGCAATCTAAATCAATAAAAGTTTTAAACTAGCCTTATTTAAAAACAAAACAAAACAACAAAAATCAACAACAACAACAACAACAACAAAAATAAGCCAGCCAGTGTTGGCACATGCCTTTAAACCCAGCACTTGGGAGGCAGAGGCAATCAGATCTCTTTAAGTTCCAGGCCAGTCTGGTCAGTTCCAGGACAGCCAAGGTTTCACAAAGAAATCCTGTGTGAAAACCACAGGAGGAAAAAAAAGGTTAAGCCACTGAGTCTACCACTAGATGGCAGTGACAGATCAAAAAAGAAACATTACAGCCCATGCATTAAATTGATGTATAGAATTTCAAAAGTCTTAATGGAATTACATATATAAGTATATACATATCTATACCTAAATTATCATCTCCTAGGAATTTCATTATCAACAAAATGTTAACCATTAAGAATTTATTAAATATATATTTTTATATCACACACTTTATGCCTTTTCTGAGTTACTTCTGTGTATGTGTGCTTCATAACACAGTTCTGAATTATTTACTCTGTGTGTGTGGGGGGGGGTGTATAGCTTGCTTGATGTTTTGTGCTTGAGTAAAACAAATTTAAAATCAATCATATGATATCTCATATTCAAATATTCTTTTGTATATTTGAATATTTTACATATTCAAATATTCTTTTGTACGAAAGTTTTATGTTTTATATTTACTTAGTGTTTCTTAGTTTATATTTGCTTATATTTAAAGTTCTTAGTTAGGTATAATTCACTATAGCTTATTTTCCTTCACAATTGCATAATTTCACAAGTTAACAAACAGACATTTTATAAGAAAAATGTGCCGATCAGATAAATTTCAATTTCTTCCTCAACTTCTTCCAGCCAACTTGTACATTATTTTTAGGCTGTAGGTTACTGATGAATCAAAAATTGCCAACAGTGGCTGACAGAGCTGAAGAATGGCACATGCTTAGCATACTTGAGAGCATGGTAAAAGAAAACAGTATCTTCTCTGGCAATTCTTAGTCCTTACTTTAGCAAGAGTGGATCATTCTCTACCTGTGCAGAAGCTTAGGGAAAGCATCCAGCAGAACTCTGAGAACTGGCTTTTGTTTCCCAAACTCATACACCCTGGAATCCCTAGCAACTCTACATCTCAATGTCAGCTAATAGCTGGGGAGAATTGGTGAGTTAATATGCTAATGGAAGACAAAGATAGACTCCTCTCATCTCTCAAAATGTGCAGGTTTTTATAAAGTAGATGAGAGTTTGTTTTGATTCAGCCCCAATTACTTGCCCTTAACTTTCAAGTAAACTTAAAATTCTGTTGAAAACTTAACCATTTGGAAGACTTACCAAATAATGTCATCTCCTTCTTTAAAAGACAGCATTAATATATATATATATATATATATATATATATATATATATATATATATGACTTTTAATATATTGTAGGATATATGTTATTTATAGTTTAAGAATCATATTTGTTTTTATTCCAGAGACACAAAATGGAGAGAGGTGTGTGAAAATCAATAAAAGCAATACAGCAATATAAAATCATGGGCTAAAAATGTCATATGAAGATCTCAAAAAACATTTAGTAAAATTCAATGTCTGTTAATAGTTAAATGTATGTATAGACAGATCATATATCAACATCATAATTGCAATAAATGACAAATCCATTGCAGCTGCTCACTGACTCTATCTCCAAACTGTTATTTTGCAAAAATTGTAATGGTGTATTAATTATCTGCATTGTTTCCTTAATTGTACTTACACATAAAATAACCTGATTTAAGCACATCCTTGGAGAAATAGCATTGAGCCTAAAGAGGAACCCCAGAGACACATCTTTCACTTCTAGACCTTAATTTGATAAGCTTGCTTTTTTGCCTTTGAGTTCATTGTTCTTTTACACACGTGTAATAAAATTAACTGATCTGATTTGATTTTTGTAGAGCCTAGTTGTTTTGTTTTAAAGGGTACCTTGTTATGCTAGGCGATATGTAATCTGAATACTGTAGGGATTTTTGCCTATTCTTCTATGGAAACAGACTTGAAGTGTGGAGGAGCCACATATCCTCCTCATCTGTTGTTTATTGAAGTAAGACGGTTCAGACTCTACTTGTCCATGTCTCAGAAATTCTCCTCAAATGTTAGCATACCGTTCCCTCTTTGCCCACACACTCTTACTAACAACTCTTAGTTCTTCCTCTTCACTCGCGTCAGGTAAATTGACCTGAAGGGTCTACCTCACGTCCCTTCTTTTTGGAACGGTTTTCATTGCTATTTCCCGTTTAGAAGGAATGGCAGATGAGATGAAGATTTCCCCCCCCCCCCCCCATACAGACCACATTTGCTTAGCCTTGTTTCTTCTTTCCTCCTCTAGTATCAATTCATATGCATGGTCACAGACTTCCTTCCATCTTCTCTTGGATCGCCTCTGGAGAGGAACTGTGAGACCTGGTAACACATGGGAAAGTTGAGAGAGAAATATGCAGATAACCTTATTCTCTATCTAAGCTGGAGTTGATCAAGGCTAGAAAAAACTTCCAGATATGGATGAGGATATGGGCAATGTGTCTCTTCCATGCTTGCAAAATTGAAAAAATAGTCAGACTAGTTTTATCAATTAAAAAAAAAATAGACTGAGAACAACATGATAAATTTTGGCTCAAAGTTCAAGTGATTGTGTGGCATATAAAATCGAAGAAATTAAGAAATTCCCTCAGTGTTGGACGTATTACAGTAATAAAAAAGACAGGGGAAAGACACGTCGATAGTAATAAACACCAGTTAATGGAATTTTTGTAGATATTCATGCAAGTTGGAAATAATATTCTTATTTGAGTGTACCCACATTCAATTCTTGTTGCTCCATATTTGTATTTTGAGATATGACATTTGGCCAAATATCTTTTAAAACTTAGTATAAATTTTACTATTTTTTAATTAATTAATTAATTAATTAATTAATTTTGAAATCATATGAATCAAGCCAGGGCCTAGGAAAGACCCCACAGATCTAAATCCACAGCCCTCTCTATTAATTTCTTAGAAGACAGGAGTGATGGCATTTTAATTCCTTGTGATGAAGTTTTTGAAGTAATTTATATTCTTATTTTGGTCTATGATGACAAAATGCTACATTTGGTATTTGCTGTGTAAAAAGACCATGGCATAGTAGATTAGTACAATGAAAGATGTGGTCCTCCTGGGTGGGTCAACAATTAATTTTTAAGTTTCCATAGTTAGTATCACTATTCCACACAGTACAATTAGAACAAGATACTAACTTTGCAGTAATTAAAAATATTTTGTTTTTCAATTCTATAGCCTGGTACTTTATCTCAATGATGGAGTCCTTGGCTGTACATAAGCTTTTCAGTTTCATGGGTCCCATGTATTAATTGTTGATAGTTCCAGTGCTAAGGATGTTTTGTTTAGAAAGTCTTCTCTTTTTTTTTTTTTAAGATTTATTTTATTTATTATATGTAAGTACACTGTAGCTGTCTTCAGATACTCCAGAAGAGGGAGCCAGATCTTGTTGCGGATGGTTGTGAGCCACCATGTGGTTGCTGGGATTTGAACTTATCACCTTCGGAAGAGCAGTCGGGTGCTCTTACCCGCTGAGCCATCTCACCAGCCCCTAGAAAGTCTTCTCTTGTGCCAATGATTTCAAGACTACTTGTTCCCCATTTTCTTTATCAAATTTAGTGTGTCTGGACTAACATTGAGGTCTAGAGCCATTTGTACTTAAGTTTTGTGTTTATATGGTTCTTGAACATGCAGACATCCAATTTGTTTAGCACATTTTTTAAAAATGTTATCTTTTTTCCAATGTGCATTCCTAGCTTTCTCAAAAATCAAGGGTCCTTAAGTGTGTATCTAAAGACTTATACATGGGCCTTCATTTCTATTTCATTGATCAACATGTCGGTTTTTGTTACAATACCATACTGTTTTTATTACTATAGCTCTGTACCACAATTTGAGATTAGTGAAAGGGTACATATAACAGATCTTTTATTATTCTGTGATGTTTTCTCTATCTTTAATATTCTGTGTTTCCAAATAGGGCTGAAAATTATCCTTTCAAGTTCTGTAAAGAATTTGTTAACATGTACACATGCAATATAGGGCTAATATCCAAACTATATAAAGAACTGAAAACACTGGGCATCCAAAAGAGAAAAAGAGAGAGGGGGAGGAGAGGAGAGGAGAGGAGAGGAGAGAAGAGGAGAGGAGAGGAGAGGAGACTGTGGAAATCAGTGTGGCAGTTCTTCAGGAAAATGAAACTAGACCTACCTCTAGATCCAACTACACCATTTGTGAACATTGCCCAGGGGAGGATTCATCTGACTACAAAGATACTTGCTAAATCACGTTCATTGCTGCCGTATTCATTACAGCCAAGAAATAGAAACCACCTGTGTGGTGGACCTTAGTGTACATAATACTGATCCCAGTTTTGGGTTTTATGGGATCCCTGAGTGTGCGAACATGCTGCATATTTACACAATGGAGTATCACTCAGTTAGACATAAAATAAAATCAAGAAATTTGTACTCAAATGGATGGAACTAAGAAAATATCATCCAGAGTGAGGTAACTCAAACTCAGAAAAGCAAATAAAGTATGTATTTATCTATATGTGGATGTTATCTGGTAAGTCAAGCTACAATCTGTGGGACCACAGAGGTAGAGAGTAAGAGATTGGAAGGGATGGATCTCCCTAGAAAGAGAAAATGGAATAGATAGTCATGAATGGACTGGGGGCGGGTGTAGAATGGGAGGATCAAACAGGGAGGGGGAGTGAGTAAAGGGAATGAAAGCTAAAACTCAGGACCATCTGAGGGATGTATAGAAAGCTAACACAGCAGTTCAGTCATCCTCAGAGAAGCTTCCTTCTGTAGTAAATGGAAGGAAATTCAGAGATGCATAGCCACATGATATGCAGAAATGTATATTGGTATATTGGTACAGTCAGCTCTAAAAGGGATGTCTTTATCAAGTCCCTCCCTTTAGGGTATAGGGTACCCTGCAGAAAATGAGGCAGAAAGAGAGTAAAAGCCAGGGGGATGAAAAGATTAAGGGCTTCTAGACAAAACAGGGAGATATACATAGGAACCCATAAAGACTGTAGCAGCATTCAGAGAAGCCTGCAAAGACTTAAACTAAAACTTGCAAAAAGTTAGAAATTAAATGGAGAATGTCATTTGTTGTTGCTATTATATTTCAAATAATATCTTCATGAAGAGCAAACATGAGACATGGGAAGATTAAGGATATGTTATATAAATGTACCACATTTTTTGTATCCATCCCTCTGTTGAGGGACATCTGGGTTCTTTCCAGCTTCTGGCTATTATAAATAAGGCTGCTATGAACATAGTGGAGGATGTGTCCTTATTACATGTTGGAGCATCTTCTGGGTATATGCCCATGAGTGGTATAGCTGCTTCCTCCAGTAGTATTATATCCAATTTTCTGAGGAACTGCCAAACTGATTTTCAGAGTGGTTGTACCAGCTTGCAATCCCACCAGCAATGAAGGAGTGTTCCTCTTTCTCCACATCCTCACTTAATGCAAATTGATCGAACTATAAAATATCATCCTGAGTGAGGTAACCCAATCACAAAAGTATGCACTCACTGATAAGTGGATTTTAGCCCAGAAGCTAGGAATAACCAAGATACAATTCACAGACCACATGAAGCTCAAGAAGAAGGAAGACCTAAGTGTGGATACTTCACTCCTTCTTAGAAGGAGGAACAAAATGGCCATGGAAGGAGATACAAAGTGTGGAGCAGAGACTAAAAGAAAGACCACCCAGAGACTGCCCCACCTTGGGAACCATCCCATATACAGTCACCAAACCTAGACACTATTGTGGATGCCAACAAGTGCTTGCTGAGAGGAGCCTGATATAGCTGTCAACTGAGAGGCTCTACCAGTGCCTGATGCAGAGGTGGATTCTCTCCATCAACCATTGAGCACAGTGTCCCCAGTGGGAGAAAAAAACCCAAGGAGCTGAAGGGGTTTACATCCCCATAGAAGGAACAATATTAACCAACCAATACCCCCAGAGTTCCCAGGGACTAAACCACCAACCAAACAGTATACATGGAGGAACCCATGGATCCAGCTGCATATGTAACAGAAGATGGCCTTGTTGGGCATCAATGGGAGGAGAGGCCGTTGGTCCTGTGAAGGCTCCATGACCCACTGTAAGGTAATGCCAGGACAGGGAAGCAGAAGTGGGTGGGTGGGTGAACAGGGTGAACAGGGGGAGTTGGGAGGGGATACCCCTATTTTCGGGGGGGAAACCAGATAATATTTGAAATATAAGTAAAGAAAATATCTAATACGTATATTGATTCTGTATCCTATGTATTTTCTGTTAATAGGCTAATGACAAAACAGCAATGAATCTAATATTTTCACACATGAATTAGGACATTTTAATTTAATGAATAAGCTTGCTTGACACAAGGTCTGAGGATTTGCTGGTGTCTTAGATTATTCTGCCAGTAGGTGGAGCAGCTATGACTTTGTCTTTTAAAATTTAGTGCTGTGATCACTGACAAAAACTGGGCTTAAATAATTCATTACTGTTTTAGAATAAGTTCCATAAATGGAAACATGTGTCTACATTGGTTCTTTTAAAAACTGATTATCTGACAATGATTGCTATAATATGTTATAAATCATGTTAATATTATACCAGTCTGGAAACAAAATCTCCTTCAGTATCTGTTTTACCCAAATCTGTCATACTCCTTAAGAGAAAGAGTATTGCATAAAGACAGTCTGTGCCTAGCTCCACAGGTTCAACTTTCAACTACCTATTTCTCAACAGCATTCTTGCCTTTATGTCAGGGCTCACTTCCATACTACTCAGCTATATTTATTTCTTTATTTACTTCCGTCTATCTATATCTATCTATCTATCTATCTATCTATCTATCTATCTATCTATCTATCTATCTATCTATTTTTTGTTTGTTCGAGACAGGGTTACTCTGTATAGCCTTGGCTGTCCTGGAACTCACTTTGTAGACCAGTCTGTCCTCGAACTCAGAAATCTGCCTGCCTAGGTCTCCCAAGTGCTGGGATTAAAGGTGTGCGCCACCACCACCCGGCTTAACTATATTTACTTTTACATAGAGTTGAAAACTATATTCAATAACAAACATGTGAAAAGCAACTCAAGCTTTTTTCTTAAGATGTATTCCAATCTGCTTTCTCAATTTTCATGGCATACATGGAATAATTGTATTGTGCAATATTTGTTAGCTTAATTGTTCACTTTAAAGAAACCTACTGAAGTTGATTTTGCGTTCCAGATTCAAATGCTCAAATTTTTAGTGTGAATTAGAAAGCAAAACTTCCAAGGAACATGGAGGTTTAAGATTATGTCTGAGAAGTATGTGTAATTAAATTGATGACGCAGTTGGAGTCGTGTTACCATTACCCCAATAGCCCACCTCAAGCCTCGTCAAGAGATCATGTGTAATGCTCAGGGAGTTGATAAACAGATTTGTCTCTATGAGTTAAATCGTTATCCTTCAGCTTCGAGACTTGCAGAGTGCCTTAGAAATTTTCCCAGTTTAATTTGTGAAGCATAAAAAAAAAAAAAAAAAAAAAAAAAAAAAGACTTTTTTTAACTCCTCCCTCCTCATCAGCTTCAGGAACTGGCTGACCAGTTTCTCATTCCTCTTTGCGATACTCTGTGGAATTTGAACATTGGGTCCACCCACGACTTCAAGACTTTGATAGCTGTGGTGTCTGAGATCATTCTTTCTTGGGTCTGCTCTTCCTCTCTATCAGTCCTATTTCATAGTCTGTATTTTAATTTCTCTACTGCATTCCAGCGTCCTCGTACCCTCACTGAAGAAATCCCCTCCAGACACAGGGCCGCCTTTCCCGGGCCTCTCATAATTGACTGTTCTCACTCAAGCCCTTTGTGTCCCCTTCACATCCCCGCTCTTTATCCCCTCTTTGCTCTGCCAAAAAATTTTCAGATTCCTTGGGTGACTTTGTGGCACTATGACCAAGGCTGGTCCCAGCTCTGGTCTTCCTGTCCTCTTCACCCCTTGACTCAGTGGCTGGCAAAGTTCCAAGGGCAGTTAAATTCAACCATTCACCCTCCCATCGCCTCAGCAGCTGTCTAGAAAAATTCCTCCGCTCCGGGAACTGATATCAATTCCAATCTCTGTTTACTAATCTCTTATGGGTACTTAACACTCGTGAAGATATCAGTTCAGTTTGTAAGCTCTTATGACCGTTCACACCTCTTCTCTGTCTCGGGATACTCCTCCTTAGTCTACACTGTCTTCCTTTCCATGTTATATAAAGTCCAATGATAAGAGTTGAGCATGCCCTCAAAACCCACTTCACTAAGCATCTGCTTTTGAACTAGAGGCAATGCTATCTTTCTGTCTGTTACATAGAGTTGCTTGCTATTGTTTAAAGGAAGCTCTATGATTGGAAGAAACTTTGATCTGTTAATTTCTCCACACTTAGCTTCTCTCTCCCTATTCCAAGGTTTTCCTCAGGTCTTCATATTGCCAACAACACCATAAAATGCAAACCAGAAGACTAATCCTCTAACTTTCCCTTCTTCTGTCAATCTACCTTAGGTGGATTTTAATCCCTTCCATTCCCTTCTGTTTTACTGAAGTTGTGCTTAGAAATGTCTCTCCATGATCAGGATGGTGTCTAGTATGCAACGTTCTGTATGTTTGCACAGTTTCCCCTCCTTTCAGGGCTTTCTCTCTGAGGCTCTGTAACTCCACCCACTTCTGATTATCTTCTAACCAATGGTCATTGCTTCTCAAGCACGGTTACCCACTTCTCTCAACACTTAAAAACAACTTATGCTCCAGGTAAGAGGGATGCTTGGTGGGGGTGAGTGGGGGTTCTCTCAGAGGCAAAGAGGAGAGGGAGGGGATGAAGAGGTCTGGGAGGGGGACCAGGGAGGGGACAATATTTAGGATGTAAATAAATAATTAATTTGAGAGAGAGAGAGAGAGAGAGAGAGAGAGAGAGAGAGAGAGAGAGAGAGAGATGAAGGCATGCTCTGCTTGCCCCTGCCTGTGATCCTAGCCATTTGGGATGCTGATTCGAGAGGATCAAAATGTTAAGGACTATCTGGGATACACAATGAGTTCCAGGCCAGCCTGGGAACTCTGTGGGGCTCTGACTCAAAATAAAAAGTACAAAAGAAACAAAGAGTGTGGAAACCACTCAGCGGTGGTGGGTTGCTAGCACAGCATTGTGGGCCTGGATTCAGACACCAGCACTGAACTGAAGGAGAAGGAGGAGGTAATATAGGAGGAGGGGCTTACTGAATTTAAGGTTTCTCAGAACTGTGTGCACCATCACCACACTAGGGGAGGTGTGCAGACCAAAACAGTTCACACATTGTGACATGCCAGCCAGGAAGCAGATGTCAGGGAAGTGCTGGAGCTTCACTGCCCTTCCCATATGACCCTCTTTCCTGTGACTAAGCCATCAGCCCACCTCTGTTAGTCTCTGGAAATGCCACACTGACACATGCAGAAATGCAACACTGACACTCGCAGACATGCTTTATAGGTCCCACAGGCGACCCTAAACTCCATCAAGCGACAGTAAAGATCTGCTACCACAGACAGCTCAGTGCTCACTACTATCAGATAAACTAAACAAGTTATTATAGTGTTTTCTCTTTCATGGTATGTGTGTGTGTGTGTGTGTGTGTGTGTGTGTGTGTGTGTGTGTGTGTGTGTGTGTTTATTTGCACATGAATGCCACACATATGAATCTCACAGGACAATTTTTTCTTCCACCATCAAGAAGAGAACTCAGGCTAGAGAATATGGAGCTTTATCAAGAGGTGTTTATCTTACCAGCTTACTTTGGGTGGTTTTAAGTGTCTTCCTCCAAACTTCCCTTAAATACACTGTTTTTTCTTGTCGAGGTACAACTGGCCTTTACATGTTCCCATTCAGACCCATGAACCGAAATACACTTATATCTCATTTTCATCTCACATGAACAAACTTGGAAATATTTCCTACATATAATCCATGTGCATAATGTGGGGGGGGGGGAGAGGTGGCGCACATCCACAGCAAGCATGAGGCCAGAAAAGAGCTCTGTGGAGTGGGTCCATTCCCTTCACATTTCTATTGTTTCCAGGAATGAAGTCAAGTCACCAGAAATACGTGAAGAGTGTTGGTCAATACCCATGGAGCCACCGTGCCACCACTAACATTTAATTTTGTGAGTATGATAACATTTTAAAGTGAGTATGTTATGGTAGTCATAATTTTAACTCCTACCATAGATCTTAAAGAAGAATAAAGTAGTCATTCTGATCTAGTTTGCAGAAAGTTCAGTAGTTGTGTACAGTGCTTTATCATAATCACAAGGTTCGGAGCACTAGTGGTTACATGCAAAGAGAGCACAAGGACTATGGACTGGGTCCCTGTGCACAAGGACTATGGACTGGGTCCCTGTGCACAAGGACTATGGACTGGGTCACTGTGCACAAGGACTATGGACTGGGTCCCTGTGCACAAGGACTATGGACTGGGTCACTGTGCACAAGGACTATGGACTGGGTCCCTGTGCACAAGGACTATGGACTGGGTCACTGTGCACAAGGACTATGGACTGGGTCACTGTGCACAAGGACTATGGACTGGGTCACTGTGCACAAGGACTATGGACTGGGTCACTGTGCACAAGGACTATGGACTGGGTCACTGTGCACAAGGACTATGGACTGGGTCACTGTGCACAAGGACTATGGACTAGGTCACTGCGCAGGTTACTTTGTATGAGAAACTAGTGTGGTCTTCAATTACTTGTCCATTAGTGATTGTTGGATTTCTTCTTCTCCTTCTTTCTTCCTCTGCCTTCTCCTCCTCTTCCTCTCTCTCCTTTTGCTCTTTCTCCTGCTCCTCCTTCTTCTTCCTCCTCCTCTTCCCCATCTTTCTCTTCCTCCATCCTCCTCCACCTCCTCCTTCATTTTCCTTTGTTTTCATCTTACATGAACAAACTTGAAAATATTTCATACATATTATTCATGTACATTATGTTAATTTTGCACCTCCTCTTCCGCCCTTCTTTACCTACTCCACCTCCTCACATCTTTTTCCTTTCTCCTCCTCCTTCTTCTTCTCTTCCTTCTTTTTAGGGGATATATTTATAGATATTGTTATGGATTTTTTAAATGTCCAACTTTCCTTTAAGTTTAAACTATCATTATAAGTAGAATGAATGTTGAATAAGTAATCAACTTTATAGGGTAATCAGTTTGTTCAATGTGCAAACATTCTCTGAAGAACACCAGAAGTCCAGATCACATACTACAAATCCCTCTGGGATGTTATATTTTCTATTTGCAAGTACAGCATGTGCTTGTTTTGACTTTGCAGTCACCCGTCAGTCAGGCATATAGATTGAGCAACAGTGAACAGTCCTGCACTATCTCACTTAAAATAAACAGGGGACTTAAGCAATGGACAAAATATGTTCTCTGACATTAAAATGTAAAGATTTAGTTCAGAGATCAACAAACATTTTAATTTACATGCTCTCTCACTGTGGACCAAATATCAAATATTTGAGGTTTTGCATGTCTTTTTGGTCACATTTGAAAGGACTGCTCACTGGATGAGTTCCAGTGTGGATTTATTTATGAACAGTGAAATTTAAATTTCATATAAATTGTACATGCCACATTTTTTTTTTTACTGTTTCCAGTGACTTGAAAACCATTAAGCAGCTATGGATGTCGAAAGTAATTGACAGTGTATGTTTGTCTAGTGTCCCAGAATTTTGAAACCCTTGACCTAATCTCAGTAGTAAAAAGACCTTAAGCAAATACCTGTAACCAATACAAGAAAAATTTCAGTATCTTGTGGCATAAGCTCTGTGCGACTGCAGAGATCTGCAATTATTTTATGAATATCAATAGTGTTACTTAAGTTTATCAACTGAAGTGTAATAGATCCTTTTTATCGCTGCCTCTCAGAAGATATCCATGTTGATAGTTATAAGACGCTCCCACCCCTGTTTCCGGTTTCTAACCCTTAGCTTGGATAATTGGGTTTACAGCATACTCTGGGAACCTAGAAAACGGCAATTCTCAGAGACAATTCTTTTCTGGCAGTCACTCAAGAATCCCAAGTGCAAGTCCTTTCTTTTCCCCTATGCAAGCAACTGACATTCAAACCTAAAGGGGAGAAGATGAGAGGGGACACCATTCTGTGGAGTAGAGCAATTAAACCTCCCTCCTGGGCTGTAGCCCAACTGGTAGGCAATTTGCCAATGAAACTATGAAATACTGCAACCATGAAAGGACCCGGATCCTGCAGACAGCTTCATCTGTTACTTAACTGAGTCCCTTGAGTTATCGTTCGCTGCTTGATACACACTCTCCTGAAAGGTGGATAGATGTTCAGACAGATCGACCGACCACCTTGTGTTGTCATGAAAGGAAGAGATGAAATCCAATTAATATTACTTTGATGGACAAAACCTGGGTCAAGAGAAAACCTCGGGAGATGGATTTATGAAAATCATCAACTAGGTTAAATTTTGAAGTATTTAAGTGCTTAAAAATAAGCTCCTCAAACAAGAAGTGTTTGCCTTGAGTTCATGGAATTACAAGTTTTTTCAGTTATAAATTGCAGTTCATTTTCTCAGCATGAAAAGCCCCATAGTAGACAACAGGATCATTTTTATTTTATTCATTTGTTTATTTTTAATTATAGAAGCTAAGAAACATGAATTCATTGCCTAGATTGGGAAATCTTTCTTATTTGTTCGCCGTCTATGGACTGAATGATACTAACTTCCTTGCCGGAATTTAAAATGCCATGTGAAGCTTGAATTTAATCTAGAATCTTTAAGAGAAGAAAAATCAGTTGAATAAATAAATGATGATTTGAGGTGTACATATGAAATAGGAATATTAATTACATCATAAGTACCCATTCCTTTAATTCATTTAACCTCATATCGTGAGCTGTAAATATTCATTTACATATTTGTTCCTTTTAGCTAGTTTTCTCTGTTTTAAATGATTTATTTGATTTTTTAAGTATACCTTAAGTTCCTTTTGGAAATAAGCGCAGAGATACAACTATAACCCATCACAAAATTAACTTTTTTGTGTTTCAAAGTTATTACTGTATAAGGTCCAGTTTGTCCACTTGAAGATAAGGGTGTACTCTGTAGTAATCGTAATACTATCATCACAACACTAAAGCCAAAACACACAGAAAGTTCCCATTTAACATGTTCCCAGGCAAAACCCGTTTTATTCCCAGTGCCTTGTATTTGAATATGAATGTTGTTTTCTTTCCATATCTCTAATGTAATTACCTCTGTGCATAGCAGAATGCCTCATGCCCTCACGTCTTTCGTGTTTGTTTTGCTTCCTGCTGTTGAATGAACAATATCACTGTTTACAGATTTGCGGCAGTTGTAGTCTTCTGACTTTGACTCCTTGCAAACTGGCAAATGAGAAGCGTTTTTATATTTGTTGCACTGGCATTTCTGAAGTAGCTAGGACATTCACAAGGCAAACCACTGTTATTCATACTGTTATAATTCCTTAGCAGTTAAGTCATTACTAGGAATCACAGCAGCCTTGTAGTGCAATACCTTATTTGGGAATGTCATGTGAGATGCCCATGGCAATACAGAAAAGAAAGGCCAACTTGTCTAGCTGAAGAGGGATTTATTGCTGAGCCCTGGCAGAGCCATCTTTTGGGAAGTATTATAGTCTTCTGTGGGATGTATCATGTGAACCCAAACAGGAGCAGGTGTCCTGTGTAAAGGTGCTATGGAAATCTAAGCCCATAACATTTCTTTAACTAGTTATCAAAGTTCCAGTTATATTTTCTTTTAACACAAAGCTTTAGCAGCCAGTGTTTTTGATAACTAAGTCACTAGCCAAAGTGAACAAAATTTGACAAAATAAAAAATACTCTGGACATTGAGCTAGTTTTGATCTCTGCTTCCTGCCCTCCCCCACCCCACCCCACCCACCATCTATGAACAAATCTGAAAGGTAAGCAAGTTCACTTTGTTTTTTTGTTTTGTTTTGTTTTTTTGTTTGTTTTGTTTTTTAACCACAGGCTTTTCTCTGAGTGTCTAGAACTTGATATGATATTCACAGTTGTTTCAAAGTAAAAGTGAAATGGAGACTTTGATTCATCATTGTCAAGAGTCTAAAGAATTTCACATATGCTGCTCTAGTCCCTTTATTTATTTATTCATTTTTTGCTGCTCTAGTTCTAAAATGTAGTAACTGCACTTATCCAACTCTATCCACTTATCGAACTCTATCTCAAAATAGAATTTGTAATTGTTCTTTATAGTGTCACATGTGAAGAAACGTGACAGAGGGAAAGTCAGGGCATGTCAGTGTTCTAGCAATACCTCCTGAACTCCCTACTTGATTGTCACCTGTCACTTTGGAGACACTCTCTTCCATACTTATATATGCATACCTTATTTAAAATGAAAATCCAATAACCTATACAGTAATGCTGGAAGAATAAATGAGTACTACTTATTGCTTATAACCATCATAAGCAAAATTTATGAAACTTTGTTCCTCATACGTATAATATCAAACATTTCACCCTTATACTCACTCAAGGAAACAATATAAGCACATTCACTAAGATCATATATTTTAACGTATTGCAATCAGATTTTCTTACTAAATGATACCCTTTGCATTACACCGGAGAGCTACATATATTTAAAGCTATTTCATAAATGTATAAATTACAAATCAAATGCCTTTTCCAACTAAGCAATGGTATCCCGTTGGCTCTAAGAGCTAGGAACATTTTAGGCAAGTATGTTCTAATTATGTCTAGACAGAAGACAGAGAATTTTGCCAACATCTCTGGATCTGGAGGTACCAGGCTGTATGTAGTCCTTGTGGATGTTAGGTATCTGGTTCTGATCATCTTCAAACTTCTTAATAACCTGAGTGCATGTGAAAACAAAGAGCCCATGAATAATGCCTGAAGTATTGGAAAAAAGATGTCAACAATTTTTAACTGCAGTTCTAATATCTTTAAATCTCAAATTACATTTCTGCCTTTTCGTCTCTGTTGGCCCTAAAAAATGTATACATATAATCTCTGAGATCAGTCAGTACTGAATCTTACCAGACAGATGAGAGTTTTCAGACTTAAATGAGAGCAAACACCTTAAAATGAGATGATCATGCCAAATCAAATGGCTGGCCAAATCTAATCATAAATATGTTTTAAAAGACAGTTCATAGGTCTCGAACCAATGTGAAGAGTTTGAAAGATAAAAATCCTTTTAAAATTAGACTTATTTCAATGTGTGTGTGTGTGTGTGTGTTTGTGTGTGTGTAACTTTGTGCATATATATGTTTGAGGGAATAGGACAGAACAGAGGTGCATTACTCACAGAGACCAGAAGAGCACACCAGACTCACTATACTTAGAATTACAAGTGGGTATTCTGAAGTTCTGGGCTGATATCCACTTATCAGTGAGTGCCTAAAAATGTGTGTTCTTTTGTGATTGGGTTACCTCACTCAGGATGATATCCTCCATATCCATCCATTTGTCTAAGAATTTCATAAATAATTTGTTTTTAATAGCTGAGTAGTACTCCATTGTGTAAATGTACCACATTTTCTGTATCAATTCCTCTGTTGAGGGACATCTAAGGAAGACCAAAGTGTGGATACTTTGATTCTTCTTAGAATGGTGAACAAAATACCCATGGAAGGAGATACAGAGACAGAGTGTGGAGGAGAGACTGAATGAATAACCATCCAAAGCCTGCCCCACCTGGTGATCCATCCCATAAACAAAAACCAAAACCAGACACTATTGTGGATGCCAACAAGTGCTTGCTGACAGGAGCCTGATATAGCTGTCTCCTAAGAGGCTCTGCCAGTACCTGACAAATACAGAAGTGCGTGCTCACAGCCATCCATTTTACAGAGCAAACACAGGGTCCCCAATGAAGGAGCTAGAGAAAGTATCCAAGGAGCTGAAGGGATTTTCAGCCCCATAGGAGGAATAACAATATGAACTAACCAGTACCTCCAGAGCTCCCTGGGACTAAACCACCAACCAAAGAAACACATGGCTCTAGCTGCATGTGTAGCAGAAGATGGCCTAGTCGGACATCAATGGCAGGAGGGGCCCTTGGTCCTGTGAAGGTTCTATGCCCCAGTATAGGGGAATGCCGGGGCCAGGAAGCTGGAGTGGATGGGTTTGGTGAGCAGGGGAGGGGATGGGGGTTGTTGGAGGAGAAACTAGTAAAGGGGATAGATAACATTTGAAATGTAAATAAAGAAAATATCTAATAAAATATATAAAAAGAAAGAGAGACAGAGAGAGAGAGACAGAGAGAGAGAGAGAGAGAGAATTCCAGGTGGTTGTGAATCTCCCAGAGTCAGCTCTAGGAATAAAATTAAGGTCTTCTGCAAGTTCTAAATGTGTTATTTTCTGACCTGTTTATTCTGCATTGAAAAATCCTTTTTTTTTTTCCTTTTTATCTCCACTTTCTCCCTTTTAATTATTTTTTAATCTTTTTATACACTCCAGTCTTTATCCCCTCCTGGTCCACCCTCCAACTGTTCCACATCACGAACTCTGCCCCTTCCAGCCCCCTGGCTCTATGAGGATGTTCCCACTCCCTCCTACCCCACCAGACCTCCCCACTCCCGGAGGCCACAAGTCTCTGGAGGGTTAGGTGCATCTTCCCCGACTGAGTCCAGACCAAGTAGTCCTCTGCTGGATGTGTGTTGTGGTTCTCATATAAGCTTGTGTACATTGCCTAGTTGATGACTTGGTGTCAGAGATCTCAGGTGTCCAAGTTAATTGAGACAGTTGGTGTTCCCATGGGACAGCTCTCCTCCTCTGTTTCTTCCAGTTTTTTCTCTAATTCAACCACAGACTTCACCAGCTTCTGTCCTTTGGTTGGATGTAAATATCTGCATCTGACTCCTTCAGCTGCTTGTTGGGCCTTTCAGAGGGCAGTCATGATAGGCCCCTGTTTGTAAGCACATCATAGTAATAGTGTCAAGCCTTGAAGCCTCCCGTTGAGCTGGATCCTAATTTGAGCCAGTGACTGAACCTCCTTTCCCTCGGGCTCTTCTCCATTTTAGTGCCTGCAGTTATTTCAGACAGGAACAATTCTGGGTCAGAGGTTTTAACTTCTCTTCACTCAAATTCCCAAATAACTGGATGGTAGAGATGAAAATTATGAAATATTATATATATATATATATATATATATATATATATATATATATATATATATATACATTTATAATAAATGTGACATTATATTAAAATATCACATCATACATACATGATCCCCCAACAACTTCATGTGAGCATCCCTGTTGTCAGATTTCTTCAATCCTTAAATAGGATTGGTCTTGTTGAGAAATGTCATATATCCTCTATTCAGCCTTATAATCCAGACTAAGGATGGCATATTTCTCAGTATATGTTAGAACTGGCTTTCTGGTTCACAAATATTGTATGAATTTATTTAGCATGATTTCCCACACTATAAACCCTGATGAGAACATCCTCCCCTACTCTTAGTGACCGCTGGATAGCATACCTGTGTATCATACAGTATAAAGATGAGATAACATGTCCTTAGCTTGCTTCTATAGATAAGGATTAGAAAAATCTAAGCAAACTTAAATATTATACACTAGCCACCAAATATTATAGGCAACTGAGAATAGATATCAGTGTGTGTTCTATGGATTTAAGGACTGGATTACCAATGGCTCTTCCAAAAAGGAAAGGATACACATTATTGAAAGAGAAAGCATTATTCAAAAAATGTTCACATGAATCTTTTTGTTGTTGTTGTTTTAAATCTTTCTGCTATAGAAACCTAAATATGTGAATATCTTTCTGCTTCAAATCAGCCAGTGGCTTCCTGTGTCTCTTACACACAGCCTGTTCACATGTACCCGTCATGACCCTTCAAGTCTCTTGCAATTTGGACCCCTTAGCACCCTAAAATTACTGACCATAGTCCTCCTCTTGTCTGAGCTACCGTATCCACTCTGGCTTCACACTGCTTCTTAAAGACATTAGGTACTATCTTGGTTTTTTCAGTGGCTATCTTTCCATTCAAATGGCTTCTCTACTTGCCACTCAGATAGTAACTAGCCTAATTTCTCCCTGAGTTACTTGTTTAAATATGACTTTCTTTTTAGTGTTAAATAAAAATTTCTACTTAAAATAAAACTGTTCCCTCCTATGAATTCTGTGATTCTCAGTTATCTCCTCATGCTTACCTTGTTCTTTGGCTTCACCCTTCTGACTGCTGCTGGGATTGCATACAGAGTCTCCAAGTTCAGCTGGCCTTAAGCATTTGTAACAAGGATGCATGCAAGCGTGCATTCATAGCATTTGTCCATGTGCATTTATTTTAATATTTCATTTTATGTTACTTACAATTCTCTCTGAGATTTTTGAGTCCCAAGGTTTAGTACTGGTGAGGCTTACGATCTGTTTCTTTTCACTTACCTTACTTACTGTTTTATTTGCTTATGTGCTCCTCCTTCTTTAAAGCTAATTTTAGTGAGGTGGTAAATATCTATGTAATCACCTATATCTCCTTCACTTTGTATGCACACTGATTTTTTTTAATGTAGTGAAAATGTAGATCAGAAGGTCTGATCTATATTGTTTTTTAAATCTTCATTGATAATTCTTACCACAGGCAGGCACAGCACAGTCAGGGTAAGTCCCACTCCAGTTGTTGGGGGGACACACATTAAGACCAAGCTGCAGAGATCTTCCCCTTCTCAGAGAAGGAGGGGAGGGTGTTTGAGTGGAAGGCCCACATGAGGGGGGACTAAGAGTAGAGGGAAAGGCTGTGATCAGGGTGCAATGGAAAGAAACTACTTAATTAGTGGAAAAAGTAATTCTTACCTGAAATTTTTTCATCATATCATACTTCAGGGATGATTTAAATACAGGGAGGCATTGGCAATGATGACAACGGAAACAGCAGTCTACTCCTTACTTAGTAAGCTTTCTGTGAGCCAGGGTCTTGTGCAAGTTGTACTTTCGGTGATTCTTCCCTTGCTTATATTTCCATCTAGGAGAAAGGTCAGAAAAAGTATGGACTCTACTTCCTTGTTACAGATGCTTACAGCCAGCCGGGTTTGGTTGCTCTGCATGCAATGCCAGGAGGCAGAAGCAGAAGCGTGAGCTCAGGGCCAGCCTGAATTACATACAAAATTCCAAGTTAGCCCGAGAAATCTAGTGAGACACTTCTCAACACACACACACACACACACACACACACACACACACACACACACACACGCACACACACGCACACACACACACACACTAGATCCTTTAGGATTGAATATTAAGCCTATGAAAAGATACTGAAAATATTGAATTGCACAGACAATTCTCATTTTTAACACAATTACTAAGCCATTATTATAAGCCAAATATCCTTTTCAGAAAGGTTTGACATTTTTCATATACAGTTTTCCATAAAACAGCCATTGAAGTCTTAATTTACGGAGTTAAAAACTTGACCCTTTAAAATAAGATATATCAAGCAAGTATTATGAAATGTTAATATTTTAATGGTCTTTGTTGGGTTTACTAGAAAGAAATGTGTTTGTTACATTAATTCAAATATTAATAATACTAATTAATATGTATTAATATGAATTAATTGATGTTAATTCAAATGTTAAAATAGTCTGAAGATTAAAAGTAAATTAGTTAACAACTAATAGATTTACGAGGATGATATATTTTCTTTCAGTATGTTGATAATGTGTGTTTATTTGGAAGGTATACATATGAGGTGTATGCATACTTGTGTGTGAGTGTGCATGCATCTATTTACTTCTCTCTAGCTTACATTTTGAGTTAGGATTCTCACTATACTTAGAACTCATCTTGTACAGGATAGCTACCCACAGAGCTTCTCACTTCAGTCTCCATTTGCAAAACAAATTATTGCCTATATGGGACATTTCTAAAAAGTCCACCAATCAATGTGAGAATTAATAAGTAAATTATTTAGGTGTGTAAAATACAAAATAACTATGCAGACACCAGAGCATTTCTGTTCACTAACAAAAAAGTATTAGTTAAAAAAAATAATTCCCTCACAACTACATAGCATAAATAACAATGACATTTTTACTCCATTAATATTTAATGTGCTTGACAAGAAAACAAGGGAAAATGCTGCTTTTTTCTGTTAGTTTCTTTTTTTTAAATCCTTGATGTAATCAGTTTATTCTACAAAACAATAAAAATAGTGGCAAAATAGTATGAACATGGGCCTTGAAGTCAATCATGGATACTTCAAGGAACTATACTCTGGAATCCTTTTGATTCTTTGAAAAATTTCAATGACTAGAAATTTATTTGGGGACAAGGACAAAAAGACACAGAGATGTTTTGGCCTATTGGAGGATGGGTGTTGTAATCATGTGATGATCTCACTCACCAAGTTCGCCCATGAGAATGAATCACTGATCTTTAAAAAAATGATCACTACTTTATACACATGTCCAAAGGCATATGGCTATACTGGGAAAATCAGAAAGACAACTGGAAAAACAATTGTACTACTGAAGGAAAGGTGGCTCAATGCTCATCTTTTCCTGTGAAGTAGCAAGTGAATTCAGCAATTATGAAACTTCCCAGAGGTGGTTAGACTACAGAGGGCCCAAGAGAGTGCGATTGGCTAGCTTGCCTTTGTGCTCTGGCCAGATTATGGATTGCCCTCTGACTCTGGTCTGGCCACAGAACCATAGCATGGAAAGAGGCCCATGGCCCTATCCTCAAGTATCTGTTCAGAGATGCATGTCCCTTCTGCACTGCTTCTTTTTTTTTTTTTTTTTTTATCAATTAGTTTTTATTAGATATTTTCTTAATTTACATTTCAAATGTTATCCTGAAAGTTCCCTCTCTCCCCTCCCCCTGCCCTGTTCCCCTGCCCACCCACTCCCACTTCTTGGTCCTGGCGTTCCCCTGTATTGGGGTATATAATGATAACAATACCAAGGGGCCTCTCCACCCAATGATGTCCGACTAGGCCATCTTCTGCTACATGTAGAGCTAGAGACACATGTTCTGGGGGTTCTGGTTAGTTCATATTGTTGATCCTCTTCTAGGGTTGCAGACCCCTTCAGCTCCTAGGGTTCTATCTCTAGCTTCTCCATTGTGGGCCCTGTGTTCCATCATATAAATGATTATGAGCATCCACTTCTGTATGAGACAGCTATATCAGGGTCCCTTAAGTAGGCACTGGATGTCCTATGCAATAGTGACTGAGTTTAATGACTGATTATGGATGGATCACCCCTTGTGGGGTAGTCTCTGTATGGTCCATCCTTTCATCTTAGCTCTAAACTTTATCTCTGTAACTCCTTTCATGGGTATTTTGTTTCCTATTCACAGGAGGAATGAAGTATCCACGCGCTGGTCTTTCTTCTTGATTTTCTTGTGTTTTGCAAATTATATCTTGGGTATTCTAAGTTTCTGGGCTAATATCCATTTATCAGTGAGCGCATATCCAATGACTTCTTTTGTGATTGGGTTACCTCACTAAGGATTATATCCTCCAGATACATCCATTTGCCCAAGAATTTCATGAATTCATTTTTTTTTTAATAGCGGAATAGTACTCTATTGTGTAAATGTACCACATTTTCTGTATCCATTCCTCTGTTGAGGGACATCTGGCATGTACCCAGAAGATGTTCCAACTGGTAAAAAGGACACATGTTCTGCACTGCTACTAAGAGCACTCACTAGACAATGCATTGCCAGGCAACATAGTTCATAGAGACAGAAAGGACAGATACCCGAAATAAATAAACAAAGGTTTTAAAAGCCCATCTTTAAGGGTAGAGCACGCGAAAAGAACGAAGGCCTGATGGAGACTGGAGGGTTGGATGTGGGGATTAGAAGTCAGTTCCTTCAGAAAGGTCACGCCCTTCTCTCATCCTCTTGAGTTACCACCAACTTTCAATCAGAAACCAGTCTTTCCTATGATTCCCCAAACTGTGCCCAGTAACTATTTCTTGTGCCTTCCCTTGGGTTCTTTTTGTTGTTGTTATTCGTTTTGTCCTTTTCCAACATATTAGCTTTTGTTTTATCATTTTAGATTTTATTTGGTTATGTTATACTACTTTTAGAAACCATATTTTTTTCTAATGAGAAACAGAAAAGGAGTAGATTTATATGGACAGGATATAAGAAGAACATAGGAAGGGGAAAACATAATCAAGAGAGGTTCATGAGGAAACACAATCTACTTTTAATTTTTCAAAAAGAAAATATTTCCATAGACAATTTTCATTCCTGGGTACATACCCAGAGGATGGTCCAACATGTAATAAGGACACATGCTCCACTATGTTCATAGCATCCACATTTATAATAGCCAGAAGCTGGAAAGAACCCAGATGTCCCTCAACAGAGGAATGGATACAGAAAATGTGGTACATTTACACAATGGAGTACTACTCAGCAATTAAAAACAATTAATTTATGAAATTCTTAGGCAAATGGATAGAACTAGAAAATATCATCCTGAGTGAAAAAGAAAACACATGGTATGCACTCACTGATAAGTGGATATTTAATCTAAACGCTTCAAATAACCAGGATAAAATTCACAGACCACATGAAGCTCAAAAAGAAGGAAGACCAAAGTGTGGGTGCTTCAGTCCTTCTAAGAAGGAGAACAAAATACTCACAGGAGCAAATATGGAGATAAAGTATAGAGCAGAGACTAAAGAAAAGACCACCCAGAGATTGTCCCACCTGGGGATTCATCCCATATACAGTTACCAAACCCAGATACTATTGTGGATGCCAAGAAGTACATGCTGAAAGGAGCCTGATGTGGCTATCTCCTGAGAGGCCCTGCTAGAGCCTTACAAATATAGAGGTAGATGTTCACCGTCAACCATTGAATTGAGCAAGGGCTCCCCAGTGGAGGAGTTAAAGAAAGGACTGAAGGAGTTGAAGGGGTTTGCAACCCTATAGGAAGAGCAACAATATCAACCAATCAGATCCCCCAGAACTCTCAGGAACTAAGCCATCAACAAAGGAGTAAACATGGCTCCAGCTGCATATGTAGCAGAGGATGGCCTTGTCATGCATCAAAGGGAGAAGAGGTCCTTGGTCCTATGAAGACTCAATAGATGCCCCAGGATAGGGGAATTGAGGATAGGGAGTTGGGAGGGGGGGGTGAAGGAACACCCTCAAAAAAGTAAGAGGAGGGAGGATGTTATAGGGTGTTTGTTTCCTGGAAGAAGGGAAACTTGGAAATGTAATAAAGAAAATACCCAATAAAAAATTAATAAAAATAAAAGCTACAAAAATAAATTTGATATAAATGTGTATATAAACAGTTCTATGTATGTACAAGTGCTGGGTCTCCTAGTCAATATCGCATAGCAAAGCCCTCTACCATTAAGCTACATCACCAGTTTCTGAATTTATATATTTTCCATCTTTTTTTCAAATGTTTGTGTGTACCTGCTTATTTAAGCATAACAATTTGTGACAATGTTGACAAAATGAGAAAATAAATAATTTTTCAACATACAAAATAAGGAAAATTTAGCTGTATATTTCAACTTTGATGTTTAAGAATGATTTTTAAGTTTTATACATTTTAATACTGTTTTGTAGGTAATTTAATTTAAATTGGGAAAATGTTAGAAAGTAAAGTATTGAATAATTCGGTTGAGAATATTTGTTCTGAGAAATTTTTGCTGCTTACTATGCTGTTTTTATTTTCTACTAGATACAATTTTAAAAATTTTCTCACTTTAGATGTTCATGTGTTATTGTCTTCAGTTAATGAGATGACTATATATATATCATCATTTAGTAATTGTGAGTTGCTTTTTGCAGTACTGTTGGTACAGTGCCTTGGTTCAAAATATCTTCTAGCGTAAGAGTAATTTTCAAACTGGTTAGGCCTATTGGCTTGTGACCAGGCAATGATGACTTTCTAACATTATTTACTCTCTTTGGGCTTACATGGCTTCACTCAGCCCCATATGCCAGCTCTCTGGATTACTCTGAGAAAGATTCTTGGGACAGATGCTGGAAATGTGGCATAAGGGAGAATGTTAGTTATGCAGGGCATTCACAAATGTATGCAGTGCCACTCAGTAGCATCTACAAAGGGTCCATTTTACAAATCGTCAAAGAAGCCATTGTGGCAGAATGATACCAGAGAAAAGCTGTCAGTTCTATTATTAAATTGACATTCCACGCATGCTGCTTTCAGTTGGAGACCCTTAATGAACTTAGTTTCTCTCCTTTAGTCCCCTGCATCTTCTGCTCTCCTCCTTCTTATCAGCTCTTCAAATTCTCATCAGTTGATGTTGTACAAAACTGTTGGTAAAGTCAGTTCTATAAGAGGCTCTCCTGTGGGTACACTGACAGCTATTTAAAGAACCTGGGAGAGTGTCTTCATGACAGTTTTGTGGCTCAAGTAATCAACAGTGATTGTAACAGAAACTATGACATCTCCCAGGGTCCTGTCAATCAAACATTTGTAGGTTAAAAACAACAACAACAACAACAATAAAAATGTGTGCTTTGAGCAAAACAATAAATAGCTCTGCCATCTTCTCTGTGAAAAGGAGAAGGTGACAATGCCTTGCCTGACCCTGTGGAGCACAACATCTAGCCTGGGATGCTTTTGACAATGAAGAGTAAAAGGCTCAGGCTTTAGTCTGAAGTTAAGGATGAGATAGAGGGGGCTAGCTCTTAGTTCTCCTGGGATCTCCATTGTGCTCCTAGCCACTGGAGTTACTAGTGCTAAACAACCTTTCAATGAAGGGAGTGGCTTGCTATCCTTGTTAATTTGAATAATGCTATTATTATTGTTATATGTTCTCAAGCTTGAGCATAACAGGTAGGCAGTCTTTTCACACTGCCTGCTGGGAGGTCGCTATGAGGTTGGCAGACAAGCATCATGCTCTCAGCATTGTGCTCTTCTGGATATCCTGTGACTGACAGCTGTTAGGAAGGAGGAAAAGGAGGTCTTTACAACTGTTTACTGCCTTCAAGAGTCCCCTTGCCCTCTCATACTGACTATTGTCATTCATGGAAGAGGGAAAATCCTTAGCCTTCCAGGGCAGAAGCCAAAGAAAGGCAGAGAGTTACAGGACTAGAAGTGACCATTATGAGAGAAATAAAATGCAGGCCAGACTCTGCCCAGAGGAATGATGGAAGGGTCTTTCAGTTAGAATAAAGCATTCTTAACATTCTTAGCCAAACATTTCATTCAGTACTGTGATCAGGATGAAACAGATATCTTAAGTACTAGATATTCTCAACATGAAGCCAATTTTAAAATGTTCAAATTGTGTCTGATTGGTTTTAACCCATGTATGTTTTATCATACACAACATTACTAAATATTTCTTACTGCAATATTTTTTCTGAGTAGGATTAAGTTTTCTGTAACAATATACTAAAAGATTTACCTATACTTGTGTACTTTCCAATACTATTCTCTTTTTGATCTGTTTACATTTTCAAATTTTATAATCTTACTGGAAAAAATATTCTTGTGATATCCCATTTCAGGTCAGAAAGAGTTATAGAATTTGGTGCATATATAAAACACTGGCAGAGAAAAGACATCACAGATTTACTTGAATGAAGACACAAAGTTGATAGAATTTCTTTGCCCAATTTGTTATCTAAAACCTTCAGAAAAACGTTTTTCTGTAGTATACAATTTACTCCATGTGCAATGCTATTGAAGAGACTGTCTATTCCTTTCTTGCTTTAGGATGATGAGATTTTAAGCCCTTTGATCCAAAGCCAATTTTTATAGAAAATATTACAATACAAATATACTTCCTAGTTCAAAATGGATTGAGTTATGAATAGACTGAAGGAATAAATAGGTGTCTTTGAATGTAGCTTTATGTCCGAAGTGAATAGAAAACCTTGAAATATGTAAGTTAACCAAAAATATTCAGGAGTCTTAAATTTAGTATGTCTAAGTTTTTTTTTTAATGGAGTAACTATATATGTGTGTTTACATACATTTCATAAATATTGACAGTTTTTATGCACACATGTATAATCAATATCTTTCACATTATTAAACAAGAAAATAATAGAAAAATGCATATTCTCACTATGAGAACTTAAATATTTAACATATTAAAAAACTTAGATTTTTTTTTCCCTTCAACTTTAAAAAGCATTTTGATTCTAGTGGAACTAATACATGGATATGATAAAATAAAATATACAATTGACATAAGGGAATCAGAGTAGAAATCAGCTGAAAACTTACCCCTGCCAGCCAGAGAGCTTCAGAAGACCCTGTATAGTCCTCTAGGTCACCAGAGACACCCATGGTCTTACCTAGACATGAACCTTACTATGAGCCAGGACCATTCCATTTTGTAAAACTCTTCCATCTTGGTTGAACTGGGAGCTGTGACAATTCTTTTTATTTATTTATTTAATTTTATTTGTAATTCATTTTTTACACTCCATATTCCATTCCCCGCTCCTCCCCATCCACCCTCTGACTGCTCCACATCCCATATCTCCTCCCTACCCCACTTCATCTCCACGTGGATGCCCCCACCCCACCTGACTTCTAAACTCCCTGGGGCCTCCAGTCTCTTGAGGGTTAGGTGCATCATCTCTGAATGAACACAGACCTGGCAGTCCTCTACTGTATGTGTGTTGGGGACCTCATATCAGCTGTTGTATGCTGTCTGTTTGGTAATCCAGTGTTTGAGAGAACTCCGGAGTCCAGATTAATTAAGACTGCTGTTCTCCTACAGAACACCCTTCTCCACAGCTTCTTTCAGCCTCCACGAATACAAAAACAGGGGTCAGCTGCTTCTGTCCACTGTTTGGGTGCAAATAACTGCATCTGACTCTTTCAGTTGCTTGTTGGGTCTTTCAGAAGGCAGTCAGGACATCAAGTGAGGGATGGAGTTGCCATCCCACAGTCACACCTCTGACTCATAATTGTTTCTGTCTGAAAGCAGGAATGGAAATGGAGAGGATCCTGAGGAAAAAAAGGCCCAGTGACAGGCCCAAAGTGGAATCCAGCTCAAGGGGACATCCCAAGGCCTGACACTATTACTGAGGCTATGGAATTCTCACAAAAAGGGAGTTGTGACAATTCTTAAAACTACTTTCTTTTTTGTTTGTTCCTAGGCATAAACTAACTTAATTCTATAGATTCTTTTCTCCTCTGATTACATAACCCAAGTAATGGCTAGCAGGAAAACTACTTATGGATCACTTAACATTCTTTTTTAAATTTTTTTATTAGTTATTTTCTTCATTTACATTTCAAGTGCTATCCCATAAATTCCCTATACCCTACCCACCCACTCCCACTTCTTGGCCTTGGCATTCCCCTGTACTGGGGCATATAATCACTTAACATTCTTAAGTTAAATGACTGTTAACAAGTTACTCTGAGCATGGACCAAAAAAAAAAAAAAAAAAAAAATCAACCTCACCCCCTTTTCTGCCCTATAAATACCCTGGCACATAAGTGGATGGTGAACTTTGTTAAAGGATTTTCTCCTCCAAAACAAAGTTCTGAACTACCATGAGTCACTGTTTGTCTGTATTTCCCTGTAATTGACCTTTCATCTGTGACCTGCTAAACCAACTTGCAAAACAAGACTGCTACCCTAGGCAAAATTACTATTAATGCTATAGAGATAGCCAACCAAGCTCTTCCTGGCTACCAGGATCCCACTATAAGAGAAAATTCAAACCTGCTACCATAAACAGAGTCAAAACAGTAACATGCAAAGGTATTAGTTACTAGGATAGCATTCCCTGTTGACAATTAGTTGTAGAGAGCCGTGCCCGAGCCGGACCACCCCCAACCTGGGACAAGCAAACAAGTTCAGTGCGCATGCACTTGTGACGAAGCCACGTAAGTCACCGCCCATCCTGGGGTGTAACTTGAGGTAATGAGCAGTCAGCCAATCCTGACGACACACGTCACACTGAGGTGTTTTTAAGCAGGACAGATTCTAGGGATGTCTCTCTTTCTCCACATGGTGTAATAAAGGTATGCTTGTAGAAGGATTCTGGTCCATGTCCGTTTCTTGCAGGCAAGGCAGTAACGTGGCCATTTACAATTAGTCAACCTGTAATTGTGCTAAATAAATAAATAAAGGCAATGATGAAATAAAAAATACAATTGATATAAGGAATTCAAGATAGAACTGAGCTGAAAGCTTGTTATATAAAGGAAGGAAGGAAGGGAGGGAGGGATGGAGGGAGGGAGGGAGGAAAGAAGGAAGGAAGGAAGGAAGGAAGGAAGGAAGGAAGGAAGGAAGGAAGGAAGAAGCAATATTGAATGCTTGAAGGGGAATTATAGAAAAAAGGGGGGAAGTTAATAGGAGTAGGAGGGAAATTAGCTGGAGTATTATTAGTAACCAGAATGTGATATATATGTATATGTGTATATGTATATCTATCTATCTATCTATCTATCTATCTATCTATCTATCTATCTATTCAAAAATAAATTCACTAAAAGTTTACTTTAAAAAGAAAAATCTCAAAAAAATTTAAGATGGTTGTTAGAGTGTTGTTGTTTGGGGTGTTTACTCTGTAAATATTTCATGTCTAAAGAAAATGGGGAAACATGGTTGAAGGAATGGTTCAGCAGTTAAGTGTACTTGTTCTTCCAGTGTACTCAGGTTTCATTACCAGCACTCACATTAGAGCCTACAACTATCTAGTTCCACGAGACATGGCACTCTCTTCTGGCTTCTACAAGTCTTATGCACACATGGGGTGCATATACATACATGCAGGCAAAATACTCATATACATAAAAAAAAGTTAAATAAATAAAACCAAACAAAAACTTTCAAAAAGAAACCAAGAACAATCTCCAATGCAGAATCATCTGTCCAGTGTTTTGTACATATTGCAATAATCACAATAAATTTATAACTGGATTAGAAATCTTACATTGTTCATTTCACAAAACACATATTAAAGTAAGCACAAAATTTAGTCAAATGCAATTATAAAGTTATATGGCAGAGAGTACTGTAAATTATTTTAGCATGCATACATAATATGATTTTCAAAATTTGCATGTAAAATTTATACAACATTTTATTCAATCACTTGTTTATTCAGCAAAGAAACAATGACATAATATTCTTGTATTACTGGGATAAGGCAACAAACAGAAAGTCATCCTACCCTCACTTTGAGTTAATAGTACAGAACAAGGAACGATAACACATTGATGAATTTTAGCATTATCAGATAGTACTGAGGCAAATAGAGATTAAGTAAAGGCAGTGACTTTGGGCAATGTGGTTCATCAAACCCATTCAAGAGGCAACACTGAAAACTTATGAGATTGAGTCAAGTATGCATTAGGTTAAATGCACATCTAGAAGAGGGGAGAGCTGGGTAAAGTCCTGAGGCCACACTCTGTTGAAGGTGCTTGAGGAAGAGAGGGACTACAGCTGTAAAAAAACGAGAGCAAAAGTAAGCAACAACAAAAATTAACTCAGTGCCATATCCCTGCTGGACCATATCTTAAAACTAATAATAGCTGATCCCTACTAGCTGCTTTATCCTAACTAATCATAGGAAAGAGAGAGTCACAGGTTAGTGTTAGGGGACCTTGTCATTACAGAATTTTTTAATACCCATTCCCATCCTTCATTTTCTTGTCCTGAACTCTCTACATTATACTGGGCATGCCTAGTGAACACAGGTGATTTGAATCATTTATGAAAGCATAATTGAATCTAGTTGATCTCCACCCGAGGAATACCAAGACATTTCAAACTATAACACAAATGTACTTGTGAATTTGTATTTTCTAGATGGGATATGTTGACATTTCAGACATAGGTCTACATATACTAATCTTTAAAAAGAAAAAAAAAAGAATATTTGATGGGATTCTGAGACTATTATCTGTGAAGTTCATTGATGTTGTGGTTCTATTTATTTTACAATTTCTTGATCATTTTAAAAATTAAATATGGTAATACGGTCAATAAGCTTAAAATTTCTGGCAACAAAGAATGGAATAATTACTCTATACTTTGGAATATATTTCTTACTCCTTTTCAGTGTTAGAAATACAAACTTGCGTTTTTCTTCAACACTATCAATACATAATAGAATCTAACTCAAGATATTGTCAAAAAAATGAACACATTAACTTACAGGAATGAGGACATAGAAGCCATCATAGTCTTTTCTTGTTGCTATAGTAATGTGATTTAGACTTTTATATATAAAGAACAACAAAAAATATTTATAGTTCTAGGAGTACATAAAGGACTATTGCCTGGTGAATTGTCTTTCCTTCATAGAGAGAGCCATCTTTGTGTCCTCGTATAGTCATTCCAATGTGTCTTCCTGTTGTGACAATTCTGAGAAGCCTTTGATAATCAGTTGAGCATATTCCCAAATATAGAACCTTCATGACATCATAAATTCTCAAAGTAATTGTGCAAGTTTTATTCTTGCATGGGGAATTAAACCTCAACATGAAACTCAGCAGGACACAATCTTTCGAATTATCCCAACAGGTGAGATTTGAGTAGATTGAAAGAATGCCTTAGAAACAAGGGAGAGGAATCTGAAAGCCTGTTAGACACCCTCCCCTCAAATATGAAGACAGCAGGAGATCAACACTAATAAATCAGAGGAAGTGAAGAGGAGAAAAACAAACAGGGAATCAGAGACATGTTAGAGACCAGGACACAGGGGGCTTTTCACTTACGTTAAGAGGTCTATTCTGAATGGGAGATGAATATCCAGAGTTGGGAAATACTGATATGATTTTCATAGGTTTCAGAAAGTAGTATTTTCTTCTTTGAGGATAAGTGAGTCATAACTGGATAAAGGCAAGACAATTCAGGAAGAGATAATAGCAGGAACACAGAAGATAATGGTAATTTTAAATATGCTTCATGAAACAAAGAACAAGAGGACCACTGAAGTTTTGAAACTGAGCACACTGACGCATTTCTTTAGACCCTATCCGTGGGAGCCAAAGTTCGGGGATTCCAAATTCAAGGACCGCCTGAGCTACAGAGTAAGATGCTATTTGGTTAAGTGACAAATAAAGTTCAATAAATAAAATTAAATTCCAAAGATAATGTAGAACTAAACAGGGGACTCAAAAATGCCCAGAAAATAGAGAAACAGAATTTTGTTTATCAACGGGAACATCCTTGGGAAAATTAAATATAATGATTCATCAGAACTATGAGACAAGTAAGGTCTACTAGGAATGAATCAAGGCATAATGTCAGGAGGAGACTGGAAAGAACCACACACAAAATATGAGATGTTCCAGCGAGTATCAGAAGTAAAGAAGTACAGAAAATAAAGAGAGTAAAGGATTTTCTCCAAATATATGTATGTATATTGTGTGTTTATATGTGTGTATGTGTTCAGAGATGCTTGTACACAGGCCTTGTTACACAAGTAGAGGACAAAAGACAATTTATAGAAGTCACTTCTCTCAATTGTTTTGGTTCCAGGCTCAGATCATCAGCCTTGCCAGCAAGCACCCCAACTCACCATGCCACCTCACAGCCCCCACCCCAGGAAATTCTGGTGCTGATTATTTTTACATATTTGTTTTTTTTTTATTTTTCTCCCCCGAGTTATTCCTATCTTTTACACTACTCAGGTTTATCCACCCTTTAACACTTCGGTACAAACAATCATTTTAACCTCTCAGTATTCGTTCATCTTTTCTTCTGTTCAATGAAAATCCCAATAATGTCTACCGAATAAGGAGCAATGTCTTATCTTCCGTCTCATGTACAAAAGACACATAGCTGGAAGGAAAAAAAGAAGTGAGCAGTATAAGGATGAATGCACAGGCGGCTGCATATGAAACAAGAGTGAATGTATAAGAGTCATTTAAAGTGAGGCTCATCCGCATTTAAGTGTGTCTCTTTCCAGTCATTCATTTGTAGGTGCAGGGATAGAAAGGCGGTATTCATCAGTACTGGAGATGTTTTAGGACATGCACTGAAAAGTAAAAAACAAAACTAGTAAGGTAGTTTTCACTGAGTGATGGAGGTGTGTACCTTTAATTCCAGCACTTGAGGGGCAGAGGCAAGAGGATCTCTGAGTCCAAAGCCAGCCTGGTTTACAGAGAGTTCCAGGACAGCAAAGACTACACTGAGAAACCCTGTCTTCAACAACCCTGCTCCACCATCACCAAACTATAGTTTTGAAAAATATGACCACATTGAAGATAATGGAAAGTTCTATCAAACGATTCCAATGACATGGTATTTGACTGAATGTGAACTCGGTTGATTTGATGGAAGATAAGAGTCAAAGGGGAAAATGTTTGAAATCAAGATTATTAGTGATCAGTTATATTAACTATTCTGAATTCATGGGAGTAATACTTAAAATGCATACATTTCCCCTCAATTTTATTTCAGGTGGATGAGGTCATTTGGCTTTGGTTTGACTGTCAGAATGGAAGCCAAACTTCTTTTCCACTCACTGTAACTCATCCAGGGTTGTGTATGGTAGCTGTAAAAGGGTGAATGGCTATTCTACAGACCTCCTGGAATTGGGACTGGCAAAGATGGTCCCATATTCGATATGCAGATGAGGAGAACATGCTTTTAGGTTTGCACAAAAGGAAAGAGCAGTGTGAGAGGTGCACTTGGCTAAACTAAATTGTTCGACACAATTCATTGAGCAAAATTAGCCACTTGGCTTCAGCTAAGTACTAGAGAGAAGAAAGCCTTTGGGAGCAAAAGGACCCTTGGTAGTCAGCAAACGTCAGCTAGACACCAGGTACATAGAGATAATTATGACAGATAGGTGTAGGTAGTTTAGCTTCCTGTTCGGAAGTCAAAGTGTTCCCCTAACTTGCAAATCTCACCTTGGCTTGACCTTGTAAGAGTCCTGTTAGTAAACTAAAATTACATAAAGTTCACTTTACCTTGAAGACAGGAAGTAGAGTAAGATTCACAGTGGTTCCCCTGAATTTTAACATGGACTGCAAACTCCATATATCATACATTTCTTTTTGTTTCTAACCTTTGCTAACTTCCCCATGCCTTGTGACATGTGTCTGGCTTTATTGCATTGTACTTCAGATGCACGTGCTGGTTTTTGTATTCTCCCATCCTACCTTCCATCTCAAAATTCAGTGTTGGGTTATTTCTGTTTTATTTTGTTTGTTGTTTTTTTTAAAAAAAATTGTTCTCACATAGGCTGAGCTGGTCTCACATTACAATTGAAAAGTCAATTTGAAAATAACTACAGGAGTTTACCTACATGCCCCACTACATGCACTGTAGCTTTTATTAAACTGGTCTCTGTTTGGAAATAGAACCCCAAGATTTTGCAACATTGCTCTCCATTGTTAATGATTTATGTGTTTTTTAACCTCTAAGGGGCACAACCATGAAAATTTGGCTTTTGCAATCAGGCATTAAAAGTTACAAGTACATAGACCATGTAGCTAATAAAGATATCTCGAATGGATGACTATTTACTTGTTTTGCTGTGTTTAGTCCTTTGGTTTTTCAGACATGCAGATCTGTGCTACTTTCTACAGGATCAGTGTAAGATGTTCTATCTAATGCTATCTTCTATTCCCCAGCATGACCAATGCTCTGAGCATCCATTTTTCTTTTTGATAAGGTCTAAAATATCTTTGAATAATTAGTATTTAAACCATTAAAACCTTTCTCTTGGCAAATAACCAAGATAATAATGAAACCACAAAAATGTCTTTTCTCCTGTGCTTTAATAAAATACAATTAAAATTTAATAAAAGCTCTAAATTCCCATTTATCAAATTCTGCACATCCTGAGGGAGGTAGCAGCAGTGTTACAACTAGACCAATTAAATAGACAGTTGTGGTTAAACTCTTTAATCCGCATAAAGGTGAGCATAATTCTTTGCTTAACATTCCAGAATTGCTCAAAGCGTTTTGAACAGAATGTCCATTTTTATTCAGTCCTGTCTTCGTTACAAAGAGTTCTTACTTGATTATGTTTGCTAATCTAATAATGATGCTGTTTCTTTCCTGCTTCCTATGTTGCCCATTTTTCTTCCAGATGATTAATATGTTAAAATACCATCATTTTAAACTGTCTCTTCCTGAACATCATTTAACACCATTGTTGCCATAGAGAAGAAATGAAATATCAAAGAAAAAGAAAAAAGGAGCATATCTTTTTTAATTGTGAGAAGACAATTTTCAAATGTCTAAAATATCCATGAAAGAATTTTTTTTGCCTGTGTAAAATCATGCAGATATTTCCTGGATATATTTCTATGAAGATATTAAAATTCATAAATTGTGAAAAATATATTGCTGAAATACAAGTTATCTTGCTTTTGGCGACCCTCCAAAACTAATCACAACTCAGTCTTAAAGTTTATTGAAGGTTGAAAACAAAAATCATGGACTTCTTTGTTAGATAGTTTGGGACAGTGTCTTGTGCCATGTAAGTTGCTTTTATTAACATGTATATTTGCTTAAGTCTAAATTCTTGCAAGGTTTTAAAATCCTAAACTGTATAAATTGCATCCCACACTGTATAGAACCAACTTGGGATCATTTCTTATCCTTTTTGTATTAGCTGGCAGTTCTTGAGGGAAGGCTAAATACGCAAGTGCATATGCTGTGGTTTGTTTTGATTAACCACTGGGTATACCTTACCACTGCTTCATAAGATATTTAAAATTCCAACATCAGGGATAAGTTTCACATTTTGAGCTCAATAAATCACAGTTACAGTTCTCAATAGAGACATTTATCTAGGACTTAGAAGAGCCAGGAAAAAATGAAATGCCGATCTCTTTTTATTATTAATTTGTATGTCGTTATGTCCAGAAAATACAAAACTGATAACTTTGAAATGTGACCTTCATAGAATTATAAAGAAAACAAAATGATTAGGATTTTAGATTTTCAGGTCTGTATACTTTGAGGACATTTAATAATCACTTTTTTATTTTTTATTTTTGGTATTTCTTGAAAATACTACAATTATACTTAGCACCTAACTCTTAAAAATAGTTTTGACTGAATTTTGGAGGGAGAGATATTATTGAATTATTGAATTATTGGTTTGGAGAGATGGTTCAGCAGTTAGAAACATTTGTAGAGGGTGTGGTTCCCAGCACCCACACAATTGCCAAAGACAAATTATAACTCCAGTTCCAGGAGGTTTGTTGCTCCCGCCTGACGTCCCAAACACCAGACACACATTTGGTACATATACTTACATATAGCTAAAATTATACATAGAGAAAAAATAAGATAAATCAAATTGTTAAAGTTCACCAAGTTTAATTTTTAATAAGTGAAACCACACCACTTAGGATATATAGCTGGCACGAATACACAGGAAGAGGCATTGAAGATTATTTTGAAATAAAACATTGTCATTTGTTTAATAGCCAATAAAGTAATTAAAACTGTTTCACTCACTTTTATTTTTTAAATATGCTATTAAAACTTTTAAGGTTTATTCCAGAAAAACGAAAAATATTGTGACAGACATTATGCTCCCTTTCCATCTGACTAGAATTATGTTAGATCTAGTTCGACTCTTCCAAATAATTAGCACCCACAGCTCTAATATCTTTTAGCATTTGCAATCAGTCATTAATTCTTAATTCTTTATCAATACATATAATTATATGTACACACATGAATAAAATCTCTTTTGTACATATTGATCTGCCAAGTTAAATACATTACTTACATGCCTAAGTTATTGCATTAATTTTCTTCAAATAATTGAACTTGAGATTTCTTTAAACATAGAATTCCTTTTGTAGAGAAAATCATGAACCATCTGTAGCATCTAAATTATTTTAAAGAATACTTTATTGTATATTGAAATACTATTTTGTACTCTTTGCAAAGCACTGTAAAATATAGCTAAGGGCTTTCTTGACATTTTCAAGTGATATAATTTCAAAATTAGACAGATTTTGTTGTTATTGTTGTTGTTTACTGTTTCAAAGGCTACATAACTTCCTATTTTCCAACGGCAATTATTTTTTTTTAATGCAATCTGGTTGTTCTTGATTTTAACTAGGCAGCTTTGAAAAAAAAAAAAAACAAAAAACACACAACTAGATGTCTTCATGTACAAAGAGAACCAGAGTAACTGTGGCATAGATGAAGGGCAGGTACCAAATAGCAGAGGAGGGAGATAAGAGTGCCAGAATGGGTGAGAGCGGTGGGGT
>CACVCL010019817.1:0-96812 GCA_902729485.2 Mus minutoides | reverse complement strand
AAAAAAATGGAAAAAAATTCAGGGGACAGCAGATGCTGGCGAGGATGTGGAGAAAGAGGAACACTCCTCCATTGCTGGTGGGAATGCCGGCTTGTACAACTACTGTGGAAGTCAGTCTGACATTACCTCAGAAAATTGGACATAGTATTACCAGAGGATCCAGCAGGTGATACTTTTTAAGTCAAAAGCAAAAGTGACAGTGCTTAATGATTCAAGTTTCAAGCTGCTTCTGGCAAAGTGTATAGGGACCATTTAGAGCAACTGGAGATGCGGGGGGACTTTCTGAGCACAAGGGCAAGCTGGGGGTGGGTGTATTTCCCTCCAGTCCTCTTGTTGACTGGACTGGAGGGAAAGAGATCATGTATTTAAAACAACTTGGCCTTCATGGGAAGTAGGAAATAAGTCTATGTCACAAAACAACAATAACAAAAGCAGCAGCAGAAGCAACAATAACACCAACAACACCCTAATGTGGAAGCAATTACACTACCAGATCATCATGCTTTCCCTTTTTTCAAATTAGATGTGAAGGGATATTTCCAAAATCAGTTTTAAGAATCACAAATTTTAATGCCAAATCTGGAAGTTTACAATAATTTAAAGATATATTACTGTCATCCTAGAATTGAAGTTATAGAGAATATTAGTAAAATATGTATATAAAGAAATAAACACACAAATTGGGATGGAAGAATTGTGGGATGTATGAAAAAGTATTTGAATGATCGAAATGAATTTAGGTTTGATTTTTAAAATATCAAATTAGAATTAAATAAAAAAGAAAATTCAAAAAGTAAATTTCTACATCTCTCTCTGATATGTTAGTAACTTCAGTATTTTCGATTGTTATATTTAATTTTATTATAAAAAATGAACAAAATAATTTATTTACTAATATATATTTATTTATTCATAGACAAGGTTTTGTGTATAGTATTGGCTGTCTTGAAATTCACTCTGTAGACCAGTATATCTCAAATGTAGAAACCTGCCTGCCAATGCCTTACACCTAAAATGCACCAATCTTTCTATAAAACCCTATATTTAAAGGCAATATCAAATTCTCTCTTTTTGTGATAGTGTAAATTATTATGAGGTGATCATACTAGTTGCTTGGTAAATGAAAAATTATAAAAATACATCAATGTCACAAATACTTAGTAATAAAATTTTGAAGTTCTTTTTAGACCTATTGGAAAGGTTTGCCGATAAAGAACAAGTTGGGCTAATTTATTATTCCAGCAAACTCTTATGAAGTGAACCTTATAAATTTCTGCATTTGAGCAATCCAGCCTGATACCCACAGTGTCCAACTGTGGCACACTCATCCTGTGTGTAGACACTGTGGTCTATTTGAACTTAAGTTCCACTGCATAGAAGAGAATTCCTCATTAGTACTTCAAACTTATCCACAGACACAAGGCTAGAAAGGACCTAGAATCTAGGGCAGCATCTAGTATTCTCATCCTCTTCAACCAAAAGAACTTCTGTGTTTTCAATGTTTTCCTTACACTCGCAGTTTTCACCCCTCGTCAAACAAACAAGCAAAAAGCTTTCATTTTATTTATTTATTTAGTTAGTTATTTAGTTATTTTAACAGATGCACAACACATGAACATGCAAAGAATAAGAGACATAAGAGACTGTAGATCTTTCTCAGAGTCTGGATCACCTCCGTTAGCAGCTTTTCTCAGTAGGTATCCCACAACTCTGCTATATCCAAACTTTTGGGGTCTCCAAGACAATCCAAGCTTCACTTTCACATCTTCACACAGTGACCCCTCTGGGCCTCCAGGCAGACTTTTCAGACAAAGGCAAAAAGTAGCCACATTCTTCACCAAAATACCACAAAAACAGTCTTTATGCCACATACTGAAATTCTTCTCCTTTGAAATCTCTTGGGCCAGGTCAACACAGTTCAAATCACTCCTAGCAACAGAGTCTTCCATATTCCTACTAGGAAGACCCATGAAGCCCCTTTTAAAGCATTCCACTGCTTTCCAAATTCAAAGTCCCAAAATATTCGTTCAAATAACAGCATGGTCAGGCCTATCACAGTAATACCCCATTTCCTGGTACCAACTTTTGTCTTAGGGTTTTACCACTGTGAACAGACACCATGACCAAGGCAAATCTTATAATAAAAACAACATTTAATTGGGGCTGGCTTATAGCTTCAGAGTTTCAGTCCATTATCATCAAGGTGGGAGCATGGCAGCATCCAAGCAAACATGGCACAGGCAGAGCTGAGAGTTCTACATCTTCATCCAAAGGCTACTAGGTGAAGACTGACTTCCAGGCACCTAGGGTGAGAGTGTTAAGCCCATATCCACAGTGACACACCTACTCCAACCAGGTCACACCTCCAAATGGTGCCACTCCCTTTCCAACAATATACAAACCATTACACCCACGTTTAATTCTATACTCTTTATAAAGATTTATATAATTTTTGGTATTTCCATATGAAAAAAATGTTATTGGATAAAGCACCAAATTGTTAAACTAGCAAATACTGTTAAAAGAAATATAACATTTACTTCTGGACTCCTTCCATTTCTCCGTATTTTCATTTTACTAAAGTATGCTGTTTTTCTCATGTAGCAATAAAAAAAACTCAGAGTTTTTCATCAAATACATAATCATGTTGTATGTTAGCATCTCAATGTGCTATAATATATCAATATTTGATTGGTGAGATATTTTGAAATACATAATATTAGTCAAACTCAACTTAAATATAATAATTGTGAATTCTATGTTTGTATATAGATGATGGCCTCATATGTAGCACAGTTAAAATATAGACTGTGAAAGGAAGTGAATGGCTTTAATTATAAATCTGTGAGTCATCTAAAGGAAAATGAAAACTAAAACAGAGATGGGGAGAGGAAGCAGAAATATTAGTCTCAACTTCAGCAGCCTGGAGAATGTATGGAAGGGGTATGAAACTAAAATTTTGTTTACCTGAATACTAAACTAAATGCATTCCTCAAAGCAATTGCACACACACACACACACACACACACACACACACACACACACAGAGAGAGAGAGAGTGCTTAGAGTAATAAAGTCATATTGAAACTAAAAGGTATTTCATTTATCACTTGGAAAATGGTTTGATATTTCCATGAAGGAAATGTATGACTGAAAACTTCCCACTTCATTATGAGCATTCTCCTCAAACCCTTCCAAAATCCAATACAAAATCTTGCTGACAAACTTTTAATCTCCACTACTGTGCTGACAGTGACTTATTTATCTACAATTATCAACATGAACAGTTTTTTTTTTTCTACTTACCTTACTATTTTAGGAGTTCCTTAAGGGAAATGCAGTATTGATACATTTTCTGAGACACATGGTTATCTTCCTTTAGTTGGCTATATCTGGATTTGTTTGCTAAGTCTGTTGAATAGTCTCACAAACTGGAAGGCACACATACCTGAATGTATTTGCTTCCATTTTGAAAGCTACACACCCATGAGGAAAGGAAAGTCATGCTGATTCCTCTTGGAAGGGGACGATTAACATGTTTTGCCTCTCCATGTGTTTAGTAGTTTACTTTTGCTGTAGGATTTTGTTTTTGTTTGGATAACTTATGCATTTGTTCTCCTTGCTATTCTTCTTGCATATAGATCTCTGTATCTTTATTCTATATGAGTTTTGTACATCAGTAATCTTGGATAAAGGACCATTTTAATGACCTCATCTTATGTGAATTACTTTGCCCATGAATTTGTTCCCCAAGAGAACACAGACTGAGGTGTTGCTGGTGTGGACCTCAAAATTTAAATTTCAGCATGGGTCAAAATTTACTATATAAAAATCTCTTCAATTATTTCATCAAGTATATATATATAGTAATTCACCAAGTCTTTCAAGGATCTTGAAATCACGATGTCCAATCAATCTCTTTTAATCAAAAATATTTTTTCTTAAATTATTTTCAAAGATCCATTATTTGTGTGCTAGTTGCTCATCTTGTTTGTTTATGTGGCCTTTAGTAGTTTTCAAAGTGTTTTCTATGCTTTTAACCCCCACTATTGCTCTAATTATTTTTTAAATATATTATTTATTCATACTTTGAGAAATCCATACAATATATTTTGATCATATTTATTTCTCCTTTCCAAAACCTTCCTAGATTCTTCCCCACAAGCCCCGCTACACAATTTCAGGTTCTTTATTTATTCAAACAACAACAACAAGAAGAAAAACCACATCATAGATACACACCATGGTATCTAATGTTGGCCCACTCAGAATAATGGGGTCTGTTCTGAGGTGTAGGTGACATACCCAGGAGCACTCTATTTAGGAAAACTGATTTCCCCTATTTTTGCTGCTATTATATGGGTTATGACTTTTAAAAAACAACTTCCCGGGACATAGTGGCATTTTTGTCTGGCTTGAATTTTATACGTGTACTAACCATTGTGTTAGCAAAACACCGTTTTCTTGAAATGATCAACAGCTCTGGCTCTTACATTTTTCTGCTTCCTCTTCCAGTTAGGATTCCTGAGCCTTAGGAGAGAATATTATAAAGATACTTCCTTTAGGTCTTAGTGATCCAAACTCTTACTCTCTTCATGCAGTTCAGTTTTTGGGTTACAACAATAATAACAACCTATTGCATGAAACAGCTTCTCCGATGAAAGTTCAGCCATGAATGGGTCTATGATCATAGCAATAACTAAGTAAATGTCATTTACTACTACGTACATAGGAGAATAATAGTAGTATATTTTCCCCCAAAGGTCCCAAAACTTCTTAGTCTCAGGGACTTGGTCTCATTATTAGTGTTAATATTGGTTTCAATCTTATGGATCAGATTTTGAGACCAAACAAATACCGTAGAATTTGAATCATTACTAAACCCATTCAGTACACCTTGGAGGCAGAATGCTCCGTCTATTGTTGGTGAGATGAATGATATTTACAGATTCGGAAAGCTGATCCTGTGGAAACACAGATGATTTTACTTCAATGATTGCAGTATCTTCCTAATCAGAGATAAGGCTTCAAACCCAATTGACCAATATCAACTGTCACAGCAGAATAAAAGTTTCACTTCAGTAGTTCTAGTCCCTAGTAAATTAAAACTGTTTCTTGGGCCACCATTGATCAGAATATATATATTCTTAACACAGAATACCCCATGAATGACTCCAATATAGGATATGCTTTTCTTTGATACTTCACAAGCCAGGGCTCCATTGTCTGCACCACTGTAAAAATTCTTATCTTTCAAATTCTTGGGTTTTGTTTCTGTTTGTTTGTTTGGTTGGTTGGTTTTTGTTGTTGTTTTCTATTGGTTTGGTTTGGTTTCATTTCTTTTATTTTTTTAACTCTATGCTTCAATGCCATCATTATCCTCCTCAAAACAAATGGTCACATCTTTGACAGCAATATCCTGTACCCTGATTGCAATTTATTTCTTAGTTAGAAGTCTTATTTCTTGGATAAAATACCACGACTGATAGCAACTTGGAGATGAAAGAACTCATTTTACTAGTAATAGCAGTAGTAGTAGTCCTACTGCTGATTTGTGTGTAAAAACTGCATTGACTAGTTTTCTTTTTCAGAAATGTCTAAGAGCAGTAAAATGAAGGAAAAATTTCCTTTGTTCATGGCTTCAGTACAATACTGGTCTTGTTGCCTTTGGGTACATATCTGTGAAATACATAATTGTAAGAGTTTATTATACAAGAAAGCTTTGAAAACGCTTTGAAAAGAAAGAAAAAGGGAAAAATGATTTGGGGTCCCAATACCTTGAAGGGAATGCCACTAACAAACTAAAATTCTACAAGTTTGTTTGATTTGAAAAATGTGCTATTTCAAAAAAAATTTTTTACCCCGAAAACCAAATCTTTAGCACGGGAATCAGTGGAGGTCAGTCAATAAAGAACTTCATTAAACTTACTTTATGATATTTAAATATGCGTTTCTCACAGCCATAAATAAGGTGTTTTATACATTGGTAAAATGTTATTAATGACATGTGGTAAGATCCTTGTGATTTCATGTCAACATCTTTGGAACAAAATGACTTGTCTCAATGTGATAGAGAAACTTCGAAAACTGTGAAATAGTATTCTGTCTTTTTTGCTTCTGGGAAACCAATGAAACATTAAATCCTATAAAATGTGTGCTTTTTAATTGCTAATGTCATAACAGAAATGATGTGCCAGACTCAATCATATCAGAAAGCAAGGTGAAGTAGCCTCTGACACATGGCATGCTCTAGTTTTTGATGAAAGAGAAATCTTTATAGCTTTGCTTTCTACCTAGCTTCCTCAAAATTTGCATGTATTTCTCCTTTTTGGACAGTAAAGTGATGAATTTTTTTCACAAAATTAAACACTTTTATAAGTAACACAGTCGAATAGCTTCTTATGAAATGCAACATTGTTGGAGAGTAATGTTTGAATAATGTGCATAAAGTATTTTCTCTGCTCTTGAAGAATTTTGACAAACCTCTTTACAATAAGGATGAGATGTTTCGAATTTTATAAGTGCAAGGACTCACTAACCTTCACCAATCAGAAGCAAGGGCAAGAATGTATAAAGCATTTCAGTAAGATTATTCAAGCTTGTTATTAATGGCCCTTAATGTGCTAAAATGTGTTATAAATTTAACTTCATATAAAAACATAAATTATACAATGAAATAGAGTACAGAGAGAAATATTTCAAAAGACTCCTTGAAATGAGTATTTTTGTCTCAGATTAAAGTCTTCTATTCTCTACTCCAATTCCTGACCTTGTCCTGTAAGGACTTCATCTGTCATCACTCTGCCATTGAGTATGGGTGTAATAGGGTAAGTTGAGCTCCACTCTCCCAGTCTTCTTTCTGTTTCATAAAAAAGGGTTGGATCATGTTCTCAGGTGTCCCCTCCTTTACTACTTTTATTGTTAATGCCCATTAATAATTTAACATTAAAAGTCTTAATAACCAATCAGTGTTTCTGCCACATCCTTCTAAACTTTCACATACTTAAAATAAGTCACATTTTTTTGTATTTACTTTTTTATTAGTTATTTTATTTATTTACATTTCAAATGTCCCCATTCTTGGTTTCCCCTCTGCAAACCTCTCATGCCCTGCCCCCAGCTTCTTTATTTACATGCAATTGTAAATACCTGTGTATCTTAATTTTATAATCTACAATTCTAGTAAATTATTGGTTCTAATTGATTTCAGTGAACAATTTTAGATTCTTAAATGTGTGTGTGTGTGTGTGTGTGTGTTGCGTGGGTGTATTAGATATAGAGACAGATATAGATATAGACAAAAATAAACAGCACAGAAGAGAGGAAAAGGCTTATTCAGCTTACAATTTCAAGTTACAGAGTTCAGTTTTGAGGGGGGCTCAAGGCAAGAACTTAAGGGAGTTACTTGTATCCATCCCCAAGCACAGAGAAAGAAGGCATACATGGCAGTATTCAAATCTTTCTATCTACTTTTATAGAGTTTAGGACCCAGCCTATGAAATGGTCCTCCCTACATTCAAGGCAGATTTATCCCATGTGAGTTAAATAAAAAGATCAATTACAAGTATACCCATAATCCAAAACAATTCAAAAATTTCTCATTGAGATTCCCTTTAATGGTATTGCTATATTGTGCCAAGTTGATAATTGAAACTAACTTTTCACAAAGGGTAAGCCTGGATCATAATTTTTAGTAATTATCTGGAACATTATTCATAGTCCCCATGTTCCTGTAGCATAGCTACTATTAACAATACCACATAGATGTTATATTATTAACCAGTTAGATACCAATCACAACACAACATTAGATGAACACCATGTTCTACAATGCTGTGCACTCTTTATTTTTGTATGTTTTAATTTACTAAACTATTTTATTTACTTACATTCCAAATGTTGCACCCACTTCTCGGTCCTCCCTCCTAGAGTTCTTTACCCTCTCCCCTTTGTCTCTGATAGAATGTTCCTGTACACCACTTCAGGCACTCAGCCCCTCCCCCCACTTGAACCCCCTGAATAGCCTGAATTTTCTAGAACATCAAGTCTTTGCAGGAATAGGTGCATCCTCTCCCACTGGGGCCAGACAAGGCAATATTCTGCTACATATGTGTCTGTGGCCATGGATCAGCCCATATATGCTCTTTGGTTGGTAACTTATTCTCTACGAGCTCTTAGGGGTCCAGGTTAGTTGATACTGTTCTTCTTCCTATGGGATTGCATCCTCTTCAGGTCCTTCAATCCTTCCCTTAGCTCTCCCATAGGGGTCTCCAACTTCATTCCAATGGTTAGCTGTAAGTATCTGCACCTGTCTAAATCAGCTGCTAGTAGAGCCTCTCAAAGGACATACACCAAGTTCCTGTCAGCAAGGACAACATGGCATCAATAATGGATTTGGCGTCTGCAAGTGGGATGGATCCCAAGTTGGGTTAGCCACTGAGTGGCCTTTCTTTCAGTCTCTGCCCCATTTTTGTCCTTGCATTTCCTTTAGACAGGAACAATTTTGGGTGGAAATTTTGAAGATGGATGGGTGGCCCAATCTTTCCACTGGGGACCCTGTCTATCTACTGGAGGTGGTCTCTTTATTAATGAGGTGAAATTGTGTGCCAAGACCACTGTGTTGAACTATTAGTCATGCCAGCTATAACAAAAATCAAATCAATGACGACTAATCTCTATCAATTCCTGGATAAGAATTGATAGAGAATCAAGATATCTTGGTATACTTTGGGATTAGTGATTTTAAGGAACACACAGTGTCATATTTACTAACTGAGCACTAATTTACTAAATAAAATATGTTCTTAATATAGTGCCTTGCCTCCAGCTAATGGGATATTCCTGTGACCCCCCCCCCAAAGAGAGGAGTAGTGTGTTTGAAGTTGAATGAAGGCCAACCTGAGTTGATATTAAAATGGGTTATACCATTATTTTCATCACCTCTAGAAATGACAGGTACACGGAGGCCTATATACTAGTCAGCAGTAGTAGAAAACAAACCCAAACAAAATGGAATTGTATGTGATCACTGGCCTAGAACTAGCTGATTTGCTTGAAGGTGGAGAATATATGAGACTGTTCCTTACCTACCAAGGTTAGAAGGATTCTGAGCTTTATAGTCATAGAGTGTTTCTCGTTCCTGTAGAGGGATCATGAAGTAACTAGACTCACTGTCTTAGGGTTTCTGTTGATTTGAAGAAACACCATAACCAATACAGCTCTTATAAGGGACAACATTTAATTGGGGCTGGCTTACAGTTCCTGAGGTCCAGTCTATAATCATTGGGCAGGAAGTATGGTGGTGTCTAGGCAGACATGGTGCTAGAGAAACAATTCATAGTTCTACATCTTGAACTGAAGGAAGCAAGTGGAAGACTGATTCCAACATATCTAGGAGGAGTGTCTCAAAGCCTACCTCCACAGTGATGTACTTCCTCCAAAAAGGCCACACCTACACCAATAAGGCCAGACTTTCTATTAGTGCCACTTCCCATGGACCAAGCAATGCAAACCCCCATGCACTACAATGTTGAAACTGTGTAGACCGCATTTTAGTTTGGCTTTCAGGTTATATTTTGATCCATGAGCTGAGAGACAGATAGCCACTCTGCCTGGTGTAGGTTTTTGAAATTTTAAAGCCTATTCCTACTCACACATTTCCTCCAAAATGACCAGACATACTTCAACAATGATACACCTTCCAGTCCTCCTCAAATAGTGCCATTCTCTGATAATTAAGTATCCAAATATATAGGCCTGTGGGACTTAATCTGGTGTCAGAGTTACCTAGAGGATTTATGTGTGACCTCTACCATACATACACTTTTTTTTTTTTTTGGATGCTTGATCTCATGTATTATGTTTAGTACTGGACTATGAGACAAAACCTTGCCCTAAAATTTGTGTCTTGTCACCCAACTAGTGGCATCCATTTCTAAACTGCCACCTGAGGATGGGGAGAGGAAAGTGATCTCTTTCTATTCTTGACACCACACTTCCAGAAACTCAATTTGTGCTTCTAAGATTTGTGATAGGCTGTGAATTTTTGAGCACTATTTGTCTCTTAGCCAGATGTTGTACTGAGTTTTGAGTCATGGTTCAGGGATTAGTAATTACTCTCCTCTGAATGGAGATACCTCTTTGTACAATGCTTCTTGGAGGAGGGGAAGAGTGATGTGGACTAGCCTTTCATTCTGCTTTCTTCAATGTGCTTTTATTTTTGCTTAACTAAAAGGAAAGGGTATTGCTTGTCAAATTATTTCACCAGTTATGTCTGTGCAGGTAAACAGATACACAAATAGACATTCAACTGGATATATCTGCAGAATGATGAAAAGAGAATTTTATTTAGCTGCTACATTGCTTTTCCCATATTATAATCACATATATATGAATATATATATATATATATATATATATATATATATATATATATATACACAATGTAGACAAGGGATAAAATAGAGACATTTCCTTGATAGCTTTCTCTTTTTACCACAGGCTGACAGAATATTTGGTCGGCATTTCAGAAGCTTTTGAACAGATAATTACTTATTCTGATATCCCAATATTATTGTTTTACACCTAAATGGCAGGTATTACTCTTAAGAGCATTTCTATATAAAATTACAAAGTGTATGCCTGAACTTTTGGCACAGGCATCTTTAAAACTCAGAGAAATAATTGCTGCTATAAAATTCACATGCTAGGGTTCCTTTATTCCTTAGAATTTTTGAAAGCTTCCTTTCTTATTTTTGTGATAGTCTATTCTGATTATTTGGCTTTGATTTTTCACTACCATTATTTATTCAAAGGTTGTGCATATTTTATTTTGCAGAGAAGTGTTGCCAGTTATGACAAGAGTGATTGAAGACCCTAACTTGTTTCCAAGTTTGAATTAGGTTTTATTTGTATTCATATTATTTGTTTTGACTTCTGGTCATCACATTTCATGTTTGATAGTTATTGTTATTTTTAAAAATGAATAACTTAACACGTCTTAATCAAATTGTGCTGACTTTCAAGTTTTGCTGTAAAAAATGCTTAACACCTTGAATCCAATTTATTGAATTTTACTCCTATTTAAAAGGTATTTGTAAATCAAAAGGATGGAAAAAAAAACCAGAGTATAAGGGAGTTGAGAAGATTTGACAGGTGTGTTCTGCTTGGAGTAGGTATGGCCTTGTTGGAGTAAGTGTGTCAATGAGAGTGTGCTTTGAGGTTTCAAAAGCTCACACTAGGCTGAGTGCCTCTCTCTCTCTCTCTCTCTCTCTCTCTCTCTCTCTCTCTCTCTCTCTCTCTCTCTTTTGTTCTGTGGATCAGGATGTAGCTGCCAGCTACTGCTCCAGCACCATGCTTCCTATCATGACAAAAATCAACTAAACCTCTTGAATTTTAAGGAAGATCCAAATTTTGTGATATGATAACAAATGAGAAAGACTGCTCCATTGCCTTGCTTGCTGCAGGGCTTGGATTACACTGTGGACCAACAGAGGACACCCAGAGAGTTAAAGGTCTCATACAGTCTAAGTGAAGGTGAATTATTTCTCTAATGTACCTACTGCACAGGAAAAAGCTTTCACCTTTTGGACCTGATGTCCATACTGACTCTCCCCAACTTGCCATGGAGAAGACAGGGACCTGGAAACTGTTTGGGTGGTCGATATAGACCAATGTCTGCCATTTTAATTAATATATAATTCCTAGATGATAATTTATTTTTCCCAGATTTGTGATTACATTGACAGCCAAGCTTGACAGCTAGAAAACAGACCTAGTTCCTTATCCCAAGGTAATCCACCTCTATTTTAGCCCATTAGTCAATTTGTTTACTAGTTTAGACATTCAGATTTCTTATCAAAGACAGATTTGCCTTACAGACTTCATGATAAAGGATACACTAGTCCATATGTATAATAGATGTAACCTTCTGTTAATTCCTTATCTAAGCTCAGTTTCCAGTGACTCAATGCTTCATATTTCCTCTCCTTCCTATGCCATTGTCTTAACATTAACCAATAGCGTTCTTCTAAATTAGCCAAACTCTAATAAAACATTCCACTACTCAATCCAACTGTATAAACATAAATTCAAATTTTAACTTTCTTATAGTTTAATTATGTAATTAAGGTATTTCTCATGATAGACTAAGAGTTCAAATATCTTATTCACAAGGTCAAAGTTTTGAGTTTCCTTTGTCTTTCACATGTAAACATGAAATTGTTTCTTGCTATGCTAAATTTATGTATATTCAGTTACCTAGACAGAAGGAAAAAAATCCCTTCTTGCTCCTTCTGCTTCACAAAAGGTTTTTTTTTTTTTTTTGTCTTCCCTAAGCTCATCATAAAGACTGTTCATGTTGTTAACAAATATATCTCTTTTGCAAACTTATAAGTTATAGGAAACCCATTCAGATCCACCTTTCATGGACCAAACAGACTCCATCCAGATAACTCCACCTGCCTATGTTCCCACTTGCTACATATTCCAGAGGGTGGGATTCCTCTCCTGTGCCCTGTCATTGGGACTCCCCTCAGGCCCAATCCCCAAGACCTAAGAGTTTCAAATATACACCTAAATATACACCTAGAAACATTGTTTTCTCCCAAACATACTCAACATTATTCTTTACCTCTCATACATATACACATAAACATGTACATACACATACACACACACATACACACACACACACACACACAAACACACAGATACACATACATACACACACAAACATATACTCTGTGTTCAAGGCCTTCCTCTACTCCTCTATACTTTCTCAATCTCTCTCTCTCTCTCTCTCTCTCTCTCTCTCTCTCTCTCTCTCTCTCTCCCCCTCTGCCTGTCTTTCTCTCTAATCCCTCAACTCCCCTACCCATGCCCTAAATAAACTATATTCTAATCTATGTCCATTGCATAACTGGTACCCCAGTGGGAAGGGATGCCTCAGTATGGGCTCACAGAAGCACCGGCTTTCTCTGCATGATATCTTGCTCTAACAAACATACTCCTGGATCCTTTCCTGTTTTCTAAAACACAAAACCAGTTAAGTGCATTTATTTTCTTTTTTTAATTAGAAATTTTCTTTATTTACATTTCAAATGTTATCCCTTTTTCTATTTTCCTCTCCCAAAACCCCCTATTCCCTACCCCCTTCCCTCTGCTCCCCAACCCACCCACTCCTGCTTCCTGGCCTTGGCATTCCCCTATCCTGGGGCATAGAACCTTCACAAGACCAATGACCTGTCCTCCCATTGATGACTGACTAGGCCACTCTCTGCTTCATATGCAGCTAGAGCCATGAGTCCCACCATGTGTTTTCTTTGACTGGTGGTTTAGTTCCAGGGAGCTCTGGGGTTCATATTGTTGTTCCTCATATAGGGCTGCAAACCCCTTCAGCTCCTTGGGTATTTTCTCTAGGTTCTTTATTGGGGACCCTATGTTCAATTCAATGGATGACTGTGAGCATAAACTTCTGTATTATAAGAGTTCCTGCTGGAGCATGCCTTTCATCCCAGCACTTGGAAGGCAGAGGCAAGCAGATTTCTGAGTTCAAGGCCAGCCTGGTCTACAAAGTAAGTTCCAGGACACCCAGGTCTACACAGAGAAATCCTGCCTCAGAAAAAAAGAAAAAAAAAACAACAACAACAACAAAAAACAGTTCCCTTGACCATTGTGTTTTCCACAGAAATAGAACAATGATTAAGCAAACACATATGCCTGGAATAATAACTAATGAAAGTAAAATAACACCTGAACTTGAAGGAGAGTTGAAATGGTATATATGGCTGGATTCAGAAAGAAGAAAGTGGGGTCAGAAATATCATAATTAAATTTTAAGAACTATTATAAGAGTAATTAGAAAACTTTTGTGTGTTATTTTGAAATTAGAGTCTATTACAATAATCTTAAATGTAATGTCTTATACAATGAATCTTATTCCAAAATCTAACTTCCTAATTTCAAATATTTAAAATAATAATGATGATAGTAAGGAGCTGAAGGGGATGGTAACCCCATAGGAACACCATCTGTGTTAACTAACCTGGACCCCTGGAATCTTTCAGAGAATAAACCACCAACAAAAGAGCATATCTAGGCTGGTTCAAGACCCCCAGCATATATGTAGCAGAGGATTGCCTCATCTGGCCTTAGTAGAAGAGAAGGCAAGTCTCCTGTAGAGACTTGATGCCCCAGGTAAGAAAGATTCTGGGGGCAAGAGGGAAGCACCCTCTCAGAGGCAAAGGGGAGGAGGCATGGGGTGAAGAAATCTGTGTGAGGGACCCAGAAGCATGAGCAACATTTGAGATGTAAATAAATAAACTAGTTAATAAATAAAATGTTGGAGCCTTAGAAGGAAAACTATTGCTTGAAATATGCTAAAAGATTTGCAAACTTTCTACAAACACATAAACTAGTCTTTTAGCCTACACTAAGACTGCTTCTATAAAAATAGAATGTTGGTACAAATATTCTTGTGTTTTTACAAATATGACATCAGGTACATCATAAAATACTATATATGTATTATACTTAGCCCTTCAACCAAAAGGAAAGTTACATTTTTTTCTGGTTAAAATAGAGTCTCAAATTCATAGAAGAAAAGTCTAAGAGTGACAGGTGGTATCAATACATTTATTTTGTTTGTATGTTATCATTAAGGTAAGCCTTTGAAAATTGATTCTAGTGCTTCAAGAAAGACAACAAGATGGTGAATTTCTATGAAATATTACATATATGAGATGTCATTACTTATTTTGACATATCTTATTTCATTTTACATACAGAATAACTACAATGTTTCTGTGTGAATTTGAGTAGGATTGAATCTATCCAAGGGGATTTAGTGTTGGGCATATCGTCAAAAGAGAACTTGTAGATATAATCCAAAATATATGTTTTGCCATAGAAAAAGAGTTGTTTAATACACTGAGAAATTCAAATAGTATATTTTATTTTTATTTTTATTGATTCTTTATCAGTTTCATATTATGTGCCCCAGTCTGACATATCTCCATATCTTCTCACATGCACCTTTTGCTCTTGCATCCTTCCTCCCAAAATAAACACACACACACACAGGGTGGGGGTGGACAGGGAGGGGGGGGAGAGAGAGAGAGAGAGAGAGAGAGAGAGAGGGAGAGAGAGAGAGAGAGAGAGAGAGAGAGAGAGAGGTCACTTGCTGCAGACCCCTCTGGATCCCTTATCTGCATGGGTCCAGTTCTCTTGAGGAAGTGGGCAAAGTTTTGGCGAGTGACAAACAGACACCGACACAAGGGAGTGTGGATCTGAATGTAATGTGTCAAATTGAGCATCAGACTTTTATACAGAAGAAAATACTGAGTTAGGTAGCACATCTTCAAGATACAATGAGATCACCATATGCTTAATGACTTTGACACAAGGCAGAGGAAATGCAGTCACAGAAAGGACCCACAGGAAATGGGTAATAAAACAACTGAGACAAAATCAGCTCTATCTAAGGTCAGTTATGGTTTTAGGAGCCAGGTGTGAGGTCTTAACAGTCCCAGGGCAAGGGCATTCACACCCAAGTCATGATTCTAATTAAGGAGTTCATCTCTAGCTAACCTTCTCATGAATAATGCAATACTCTAAAACCACAGCTCAATCTATTTCCTAAACCTTTGTAAAATCTTGTATATGGAAGTGACTCAAGTATCTCAGTCTGGTTCCTTCTCAGGTCACAAACCTCCTTATTCTTCGGTAGTGGTGAATTCCTCTGTAGGGCAATGACTCAGCTATTCATGCTCGAGGTTGGATCAAGGACTGCCTAGAGTCTAACTTAGCTATATGTCAAAATATGAATTCTTAGGAGCACTTATAATGAAGCAATATTAAGGAAAAGCACACAGATCTATTTACCAACTAAAGCAAGGAAATTGGAGCATTCTTTATACAGTATGCTACGATTCCAGGAGACTAAGTTTCCATGAACTTTTTGCCTCAGGACCATGCCCAGACTTGTCAGGCGGGTTGCTACTGGAGTGGATGTAGCAGTCACTGACTGGAGGAAAGGAGGAGGAGAAGCCAACATGGATTCAGAAGGACAGGAAGAAAATCCTGGTCCTGCGTGTTTGGTTTTAAACTGTCACAAGTAGCTAAGTTTTCCACAAGGTTAGAGTAATTGAGATAAAGATTTCATCATTATCAATTGGCTCTGAAATTATTGTATTGGCATCTTGTAAACTGTGATTTTATTGTTATATAGATCTGATTGGAAAACTAAAAAGAATAGGGGCTACCCCAGAGAGTTGACTGTTTAAACCCACCCTGTGGCCTTGCAGGGCTGGAGAGTTGGTGGGCCAAGATACAGAGCAATTGAGATCACCTGGAATGGGGGTTAGCCCCAGAGAGTTGGTTGCAGTGGCTACAGGGCACTGGAACATGGCCTGACCCTGCTGAGAATTGGTGGTTCCATTTATTAATATTTCCAGCAGTAGCCACCCAGTGCCCATATCAACAGGAGGCAGGCTCACCTCTCTCCTTTCATGCCCTGAGGGTGGCTTACCTGTGCCCCACCACTATGATCAGGCTTTCTATGCGTCCCATGTAAGGGGCAGGATCTTCTTTCCGGAGTGATGCAGCTGGTGAGAGGCAGGCCTAGTTCTCTGTGCCAGTGCTACCCTAAGGTAGATGGTGGGTCAACTCTCCTATACCCAGGCCTTCTGCTCTCCTGAATACAGTTCCTGTTGACAGGCAGAGGAAGATCTCTATAAATCCGTAGCCAATGAGGAACGAGGTCACTTGTGCACAGCTTTGGACATCCACTTGTTCCCCAGGGAACCATATGCCCCAACCAGCGATGTCCCCATGTTCTCTAGTGGTAAAATCAACCACACACATTACCAGTGGCCCCTTCCACTGCATAGCAATCAACCCAGACATGGCCCTCATCATCACTATAGGTTGGTACTTCACCAGAGCCCCAGGTGATAGTGCTGGCCATTCACAAGAGACTACTCCTCTCCACCCTCATTTCTCCAGTTCCATCTCTCTTCATAATGCTCAAGGGGCTCCAGTTCTTTTCCTTTCCAATCTGTCCACCACATACTTGCAAAAAGTTGTGATTCCCACTGCATGGTCACCCAGCTGGTGGGCCCCTCTGGGACATCCACTATACACTAGAGGATAGGACTGTAGGTTGCATGGTGGTCCACAGGTACCTCTCTGTCCTCTTCCTCCCATGTTGGACTGCATGGTGGTAGGTGGGTCTCTGTGTGTCTATAGCCACCCATGCCATAGGTGGGAAGGTAGGTCTATGTTTGTCTTTCCCAACCTGTTCCTAGCAGCATGGATGGATGAAGGTGTCTTCTGTCTTCCTGTTGCTGCACTGTGTCACCTGGATTTGTTTTGAATTGATTTTTTATTTGTTGAAGGTATAACATAGCTTGGCCCTGAATCCAGGCATCAAGGTAGGATAAGTAAAATACTGCCATCTGCTCTGCCACTAATATAAGAAAAACATTGTCAACAAGTTCTCTCTTTTCCCATTGCCGAGGCAATTCAAATATGTTAAAAATATGTTAAAAGGTTTATAGAAATATTTGCTACATATTCAACTAGAGACACAAGTTCTGGGGGCTTCCAGTTAGTTAATATTGTTGTTCCTCCTATAGGTTAGCAGAGGATGGCCTAGTCGGCCATCAATGGTAGGAGAGGCCCTTGGTCTTGGAAAGATTATATGCCCCAGTACAGGGGAATACCAGGGCCAGGAAGCAGGAGTGAGTGGGTTTGGGAGCAGGGCAGGGAGAGGGTATAGGGGACTTTCAGGATAGCATTTGAAATGTAAATGAAGAAAAGATCTAATAAAAAGACAAGGGAGCTAAAACTATCCAGTGGAAAAAAGACAACCTTTTCAACAAATGGTGCTGGCACAACTGGCAGCTATCATGTAGAAGACTGGGAATTGATCCATTCTTATCTCCTTGTACTAAGGTCAAGTCTAAGTGGTTGAAGGACCTCCACATAAAACCAGAGACAATGAAACTTATAGAGGAGAAAGTGGGGGAAAGCCTCGATGATATGGGCACTGGGGAAAAATTCCTGAACAAAACAGCAAAGGCTTGTGCTGTAAGATCAAGAATTGACAAATGGGACCTCATAAAGTTGCAAAGCTGCTGTAAGACAAAAGATACTGTCAACAAGACAAAAGGGCCACCAACCAATTGGGAAAGGATCTTTACCAATCCTAAATCAGATAAGGGACTGATATCCAATATATATATATATATATATATATATATATATATATATATATATATATATATATATATATAACTCAAGAAGGTGGACACCAGAAAATCAAATATCCCCATTAAAAAGTGGGGCACAGAGTTAAACAAAGAATTCTCAACTGAGGAATACCGAATGGCTGAGAAGCACTTGAAAAAATGTTCAACATCCTTAATCATCAGGGAAATGCAGATCAAAACAACCCTGAGATTCCACCTCACACCAGTAAGAATGGCTAAGNGGATACAAAAAATTTGGTATATTTACACAACGGAGTACTACTCAGCTATTAAAAACAATAAATATATGAAATTCCTAGGCAAATGGATGGATCTGGAGGCCATCATCCTGAGTGAAGTAACCCAATCACAAAATATCTCACATAACATGTACTCACTGATATGTGGATATTAGCCCAGAAACCTAGACTACCCAAGATACAATTTACTAAACACATGAAACTCAAGAAGAAGGAAGATCAAAATGTGGACACCTCACCCCTTCCTAGAACTAAGAACAAAGCACACATTGAAAGAGTTAAAGAGATCATGTGTGAAGCTGAATCCAAAGGATGGACCCAATGACTGCGGCTGCCAGGGATCCATCCCACAATCAGCCACCAAACATAGACACTATAGCATATGCCAGCAAGATAGTGCTGAAAGGGCCCAGATATAGCTGTCTCGTGGGAATCTATACCAATGCCTGACAAACATGGAGGTGGAAGCTCACAGTCACCTATTAGATGGAACACAGGGTTCCCAAGGAAGGAGCTAGAGAAAGTACCCAAGGAGCTGAAGGGGGTCTTCCACCCTATAGGTGGAAGAATAACATGAACTAACCAGTACCCCCTGAGCTCATGTCTCTAGCTGCATATATAGAAGATGATGGCCTAGTTGACCATCAGTGGGAGGAGAGGCCCCTTGGTCATGCAGACTTTATATGCCCCCATACAGGGGAATGCCAGGGCCAAGATGTGGGAGCATGTGGGTAGGGGAGCAGGGCCAGGAGGGGGGAGGGTATAGGGAACTTTCTGGATAACACTTGAAATGTAAATGAAGAAATTATCTAATAAAAGTTGGAAAAAAAAGAAATATTTGACTATCACTTAGTTGCCTATTGTATATTAATATTCAAGTAGTGACACAAAACTGAAATGTAATAATAGAAGTATAAACTTACAGACTCATAATCATAGCCTGACATTAATACCAAGTTCAATTTATGAAATTTCACTAAGGAAGGGAAGGCCACTGAAAAATATTATTGTACTATGCCAGATCTTCTTTAGTGGTTTATTTATTTATTTATTTATTTATTTATCTTGATGAATTTGGTCCTATGTATCTTGTTTCTCTCTATCATACAACAAACAAAATATCCTCATGACCCCTCATTGTCTTATGTGCACAGAATTTAAATGTATTTCTTTCCAATACTTTATAAATTAGAATGTTAAATGGAACAGATTATATGTGTAGGTGTGATTTGCTGAATACCATTTCATATATGGCTTAGAGTTTCAAAATATCAGGAAAAAGTAAAGCAGCCATGAGTGTTCTAAAATAAATAAAACTGCTAAGTAGCAGTTTGCCTAGTAGCTGACCTAGAATATATTAATAAATAAGAAAATTTGAGTTGTAGACATAGGGAGAGGATATAGGTTGCATTCTTGTGAAGATAAGTCCTTCATATGTAAATGAGGAAAAAAGTGATAAAATATGGTAGGGCATAGGAGAATAGAGTTGAGGAAGGAATATGAATTAGAATAACTAATATATAATATCCTTTTAAAGAGCCATTAAATTCAATTACTTTAGAAGTTTGTGTGTGTGTTTGTGTGTGTATTGTGCAAGTGCATGCACGTACACATGTTTGTGTACATTACAGTTTTAGTGACGTTGTCCTGAAACAGAGGTATAATGCCTGCATTAAATACCAAGGTCAAACAAATTAAAAGTCCAGTTACCATGGCTACCTCTTTTCGAGTTGTCCTATGAAGGCTCAAGCATTACAGGATATTGAAGATTCCACAGATTATCCATCAGAACTTCATAATATGACCTTATTGCTGAAGATATCACATATATAACTCATAGAAATGGAAAAAAAAAAACCATCAAGTTGTTACCTTTTGGTACATACCTGGACCAAATTCCCAGGACATTGATAACACCTACTATTATTACTAATCTGCTAAATGGAAAGAGTGTTAAATTGACTCCTAATCTCTTATTATCATAACTATAGATTTATAATATTTTTATCCCTGATCATATTATATCCCTCATCAACAACCTAGGCTTCTGCTAAGACAAAGGGGTTGTTCTCAAATTGACAATCAGGCCCCATTACCTAGAACACTACACACACACACACATACACACACACACACACACACACACACACACACACACACACCTAGAACACTACACACACACACACACACACACACACACACACACACACACACACATTACTCACTTAACATGGATAAGTAAAGCTGGTGGCTACCGGGTGCCTTCACCTCTACAATATAGTGTCTTTACTGTGAATAAGTTTCTCTGCAGGCTACTGAAAAATAAACATAAATATCAAGTCACCCACAAAATCATCTACCTAAAATCTGTCCTCCCTGCAAGAATGCTAGAGCAATGGTGGTACAGAACTTGTTTGAGTGGCTAATCAATATCTGATCTTTCTTATGGTCTACCCCACAGTGGACTTATATGAACCCACACAAACTGAAGTAGCAGGACATTCATTGCCTACACATGTTTATACCAGTCTCTAAATATATATTAAAGTTTCCAGGTTAGTATTTTATGGGACTCCTGAGTGTGTGAATGAGTGGGCTTCTGAATCTTGTTTCTTCTATTGTGCTCTTTGCCTTGTGTTGAATTGCTTTCCAGCCTTGATGTGTTGATTTTTGCTTTGTTATATTACATTTTGTCAGGTTGGGTTTTTAGCCTGATCGTTTATAATGAGACACTTAGAGGAAATAAGTGAATTCAGAGAGGAGGAAGGCATTTTGTCAGGTTGGGTTGTTAGCCTGACCTTTTATAATGAGACACTTAAAGGAAGTAAGTGAATTCAGAGAGGAGGAAGGTAGGGAAGAAGTGGGAGGAATAGAGAAATGGAGAAACAAAAATCAGCATATAATGCAAGAGAAAAATATCTTCAATAAAATGATGAATAATGAAAAATAATGAATAAGAAATATAATACTTTTTAAATTTTTCCAAGTTAATAATTTAGTTAGTATGTAGCATCAGCTTATTTTTTCACATTAAAATTCACATAATAGCATATTGATGTTATAGAAAATAAAGCTTACCACTTATACAAATGTGTGAATTGAGGAATAATATTGTCCAGAATTGTACACTTACAATTAGTTTAAAATACTAATGGGTGTCTTTCAATTAAATCAGTTATGATCACCCTCATGTCCATCCTAACTCCTTTTTTATTACAACCCATGGGAAGTGCCCTTGCCTGAACTTCAGATTTTAGAGTAGAACCAGACCAGAAAACAAAACAAAAAGAAACAAGCAAACAAAACCATAATGAGCAAGGTCCTGAAGCTCCTACATGTGAACTCACTTAGCAAGTCTTGGGTCAAAGTAATTTATACAGAGTGGCAGGAAAGATCTTCCTTATTATAATCAGATAGGAATGTAGTATGGGAGGAAGCTATGGGAATTGTTTTAACAGTAACAGTACTTACTGATTGTAATCAATTAATTTTGAAGTTTTCACTGTATATTTTGCTTAAAATATTATGGCCATACTCTTATTCTAAACTTCAGTTATTTTTAAAGGAAAAATTGGAAACAAAATAATTGAAAATTTGATGATGATACTTGGGGAAGTCTGTCTTCCGAATTGACAATGTAGTCACCTAAAATTAGTGAATAGCGAATTCTAGCTTGAACTATGTAAGTGTCCCTATTGCATGAGAAATACAGATCCATAAAACTCTAAGCTATGAAAAGCATACCTGTCAAATTCATGAATTTTAAGTAAAAATACAGTTATAGGTCATGTCTCTAGTGATTCATAAAATCTGATATTTAATATGCATGAAATAATGAGGACAGAAAATAGTCAACTTAGACGTCTACACAAGATGTAGGCAGAATGCTACTCATTGAGATGCTTAGGACGTTTCAAATGAGTTGCAGCAAATAGGATACTGAAGAGCAAAGATGTAAATAAAGGTAGAAAGGGCTTAAATATTCTGAATCCTGAACTTGATATGTTTTTTTTTTCACAAGTCTATAGTTAGAAGTACATGGTCCATATCTGCTGCTATCTAATGCCCTTTGGTATATTTTTGTTGGTTTCTTTTTAATATATAATCTCATGTTAGGATATCCTGAGAAACTTAAATTGTAGAAGAATACAGTACATTTTAACAGATCCATATATTCAGAATTAACTGAAGAAAAGTAATTTGTCTTGTAAATCTGTTTGAATTTGTTTATAATATTTCATCCTGTACCACATTGAGATCGTAGTCTTTAATTTTATTTCTCTCTATTGGGTCAAAAGTCTATTAACTGTGCTTTATGTTTAGTTTCTTTTAAAACATACCTAACTTATCACACTACAGTACCAATAGTTTTTTGATGTAGTTTTAAAATGAATTAATCATATAAAGTGCCATTCGTTTAAAGTAAATAAGAGACAAGAGCTCTGGGGGTTCTGGTTAGTTCATATTGTTGTTCCAACTATAGGGTTGCAGACCCCTTCAGCTCCTTAGGTACTCTCTCTAGATCCTCCATTGGGGGCCCTGTGTTCCATCATATAGACGACTGTGAGCATCCACCTCTGTTGTAGCAGAAGATGGCCTAGTTGGACATCATTGGGAAGAGAGGCCCCTTGGTCTTACAAACTTTATATGTCCCAGTACAGGGGAATGGCAGGGCCAAGAAGTGGGAGTGGGTGGGTAGAGAAGCAGGGTTGGGGGGGGAATATAATGGACTTTCAGGATAGCAATTGAAATGTAAATGAAGAAAATATCTAATAAAAAATTGAAAAAAAAGAAAGAAAGTATATCAGAGTAGAGAAATATAACCAGTGTCCCTTGGCATATCTATTATCTTTGTTTGCTCTTTTTTCCTTCTATTTATTTCCTCCTTCTTTCATTCTTTTCTTCCTTTCTTTCTTCTCTCCCTTCCTCCCTCCCTCTCTCTCTCTCTTTCTTTCTTTCTTTCTTTCTTTCTTTCTTTCTTTCTTTCTTTCTTTCTTTCTTTCCTCCTTCCTCTTTCCTTTCTTACTTCTTCCCCACTTCTTCCACTTCTTGAGGAAGAGGTACTGTTTTTCTTTTTTTTATTTTAAAGACAATTGGAATATATTTAATTTAAAAATACACAAGATTAAAAAATTGCTTGTAAACCATGAATCACGGGTGAAATGTGTATAAGGTTTCTACAGCAACTCTATTCTTCAAATTTTGTTTTGTTAATAATTCTTAGCAAATTCCAACATTAAAAACTTTACTTTTAATAAAATAATCATTATAATCCAAATATTATTTGCATGTATATTTTATAACATGAATTGAATAAGATATATTCTTGACAGAATTTTTTACATACATACAAATGTGATTGGTCCAGATTTTTCTTTTTACTCTTAATATAAATTAGTTTACTTGTTAATTTATGAGTTGGATTTATAACATTATAGTACTATAATATTTGAAACATATTATGTCACTATTATGGTGTCATCATTAGTGCCCTTGAACTATGTATTGTATCTTTACTTTCTACTTTCACTTTGGTTTGTGATTTTTGCCTTCATATTTTATCTACAGTTTGAATAGCATTTTGATTACTAATTTTAAAACAGTGTTTACATTTACTGTAATACATATGTATTCACTATATTGTGATTTAGTGCTGACTTTCAAAGTGTGTTTATCACTAGTGTTATAATTGTGTCTGTACATGATGTCTATGTTTAAACATGTGTGTAGAACTGAATAGTTGGTTCTCTTTTTCAATGTGGTTTCTCATGATCTAACTCAGGTCTACAGGCTTGCATAGAGGACATCACTGAGCCATCTTACAAACTGTAGTGTTGATTGTTGCATTTATAGATTTGCTGACATTCTACTCTTTCCAAGGTTTTCATTTCCTAATATCTATGGGACTAGAGAGTAATGTTGTAGGGAAAAGAAGGGGAAAATATGTCAGAAAACAAGGTTTAAAGGAGATAGCTAAAGCTGAGAATGTTCAAAAATTCCACACACAAGCCAATTATTTTACAAATATCTGTGCATGTGTTGTGTGTGTGCTTGTACATTCATGCATTTCTATGTACTCACATGAATGAGTTTAAGTGTGATCATACCATTAATGGGATGCAACTACCTCTCATAAGTCAAAGGATTTCAAATAAAAGTTTAAGTGACATGTAGGCTTGTTCTAGAAACCACAACAATACAAGTTAAACATTTGTTCTTATTTATTCATATGAAAACAATAGTAACAACCTATTGTTACAAAACCACACATTATTACAGTGCACAGAGAAATTAAACTTGTAATTCCCAGGGAGCACCTTTCCTCCTTCGTAGCTTCCATAGTGCTGAAAGATACTATGAAGACTGCTGTGGGGCAGTGATTTTCTCAAAGTATAGCTTGTTCTACAAATTTGTATTTGATGTTTGTACACCTGCCACATAAAACATTTTCTGCATGCCTTGATTGACTTACAACTGTTTGTAGAACTTTATGTTTTTTTTCACCAAAGCATATGATCACTTTAATATCATTAATCAGGCTGTCTTTGAATAGCTGTGGAATGATAGAGAATTGGCAATGATAAGCTTTTATAACTTATGTACATTTTTCACAGGTGCAATATTATTTTGATAAATCCTAATGTGGAACTTTTAACCAATGACAACAAAAAATGAATAACCAGATGTAGGCTTTCATGAGCATTGAGAAAAATAAAAACTATCCTTAATTATGCCATTTAAAGGTTAATGAGCAGCATTTATTACTTGCTTAGAAATACATTTTAAAACATTATTCAAATTTGTACATCTGCCTTATACGATATGTTGGGGTTTTTCTCATATCCAAATCACCAGTTCTTTTTACTAAGTCTATGCCTTCTGATTCTGTCCTATTATAGTATATCCATAGGAAGAAAATAGGATAAATAGCTTCAGAACCTATAGATCAATCAGTGAAAAAATGTATATAAAATTCTAGTACTCATTTGGAACAGTAGTTCTAACTAGCTTATGATATTTTTTTCATAACAAACATTAAAGGCCAGATGTATCAGTCATCTTACTGCCAGTTTCCTTGTAAGTGCTAGAAAGTTTCAACCATGGGCTATACTTCTCATAATGTTTTATTAATTATTATTTTTGGCATATGGATTCTGATAGTTTCAGATATGAACTAGATTTAATTGCCACCTAATGTCCCTAACGTCATATTTCTTATCTATGTTTTTATAAGTGTTATAAGTAAGCATAATATAGTTATATAATGTATTATAGTTTCTGTTACAAACTAAACATTTTTGAATAAGTAGGAAGACTAAGAAAATGAAAAGGTTGAGGGCAATAGTTTTTAGATTACCTCTTTTGCATATTGATGTTACTAATGGGTATTCATAACATATAAATCAGGTTGTGGAGTGCTTAGCCATAAATAGGACACATAGAGATAGAAATAGAGATAAAGATAGGGATAGAGGTAGAGGTAGAGGCAGAGAGAGAGAGAGAGAGAGAGAGAGAGAGAGAGAGAGAGAGAGGTGAGAAAGACAGAGAAAGAAACAGAGAGACAGAGAAAGGGGGAAGGAAGGGAGAGAACAAAGTTTTCATTCCCCCAAGGGTCAGAGAATAACACTGCAGCACAATGACAATGATTTTTAAAGAAAGGTCTGGAAATATTGTTATGAATTCAGGTCTTCTAGACACAGCAGGGCTACTGTAATCATGAATGCATAAACAACTCCAATCAGCAGCACAAGACTTTCACAAGATCAAGCCACTCAATAACCGGCTTATGTAAAGATGTGCTCAGGATATCCCACCTCTACAGGAAGAGCTAGAGTCAGATGCTGGTTGTAGGTGAAGATAGGTGCTTTCTTCAATGGTGTGGCTCAAAGTTGATTATCCATAAGCTAGTAGATTTTGACTCATACCCAGACAAATATGGAACCAGTAATTTGATAATTATATTATTTTAAGTAAAGGAAATATTTAAGAAAACGACATGAATTTCAGGGAGAAACATTGTACAGGGTGGGTTATGAGAGAAGTTTAAGAGTAGGTAAAGATTGCTAGGTATGATTAAAATAAATTGTATTAAAGTTTAAAATGAAAACAACAGATTAAAAAGAACCTATAGTGCTTACAGATTGTATTAAATCCAGTTAAGATCATACCATGTAATAGTAAGCGAGAGAAATAAAAGCAACAAAAGAACTATGGCCTTTGATACTTGCTGTAGTGTAGGCCCTGGGTTCAAAGAGTGAGTGAGCTGGCCCTGCCCTTTGATGGTTACAGAACTTAGGATGTCATCCACACATCTCAACAGGGCATCATGCTAATGCTGGCCCTGGTGGAGTGAGACAGGCAAGCCAGCCTTGAGGGCTATAGAATGGGAGAGCTGGCCCAGCCACTACTCTGCTATGAGGTGATATGAGCCCAGCAGTGGTGCCTTCCTCTGCCCCCTTGCCACCTGGTGTGTTAGGAGAGCTAGTCCTAAGAGCCTCAGAGTAGGAGAGCTACCCTCTCCACCATTGGCCATAGCACTCATGAGAGCTGGCCCAACACCTCACAGGGGCAACACAGTGGAGAGCAAAAGAGATGACCCAGATTTTCCTTTTAGGCTTGGGAAAATGGGCCTGGTGTCTTGACTGAACAGCAGTGGAGCCGGCACTGAAGGCATGGGTGCAAGTGAACTGGCCCTCGGGGCATGAGAGCAAATGAGCTGTCTCTGTCTCCTGCTGATATTGATATTTGCTGGCCTAGCTGGAGAGTGCTGAAAAGCTCCCCCTTTTGGTGTGGATAAAGGAGAGCTGCAGGGTCTCAATGATACAGGGTAATAACTGGATAATCAAAATCCAAAGATGAGGATCCAATGGTGATGGTTTCACAGAAGACAGAGACCTTATACCAAACCAACGACACATTGCAATGAATATTTGCAAGTGAAGATGTGTGGACAGAGGAATATACTGTTGGACACACTGTGACATACTACAGCTTCCATAATGAAATATTTTCTATACTCTGTGTGTATATGTGGGGTGTCATTTTGGGGGAGGCTGAAAGAGTAAAGGTCAGACATAAAGGGGTGGAAAGATGAGAGGGTCTCTGTACATAATATAAACTCAAAAAGAACTTATAAAAAGTTTTTTTTTTTTTTTTAAGAAAGAACAGAAAGATTGCCAAAGATAGAAACTTTAAAATAAAATACTCAATCAGTTATTAAAATGAGTTTCCTAATCCAAACATCTATTTCTAGTCCTGACTCAACTGGAACACATAAAATTATGTTGTCCTCTCCTTTACAGATAATTCATATTCTATTTAGGACATGGGGCATATTCATCTAAAAAACTGTTCCTTTAGAGAGAAACAATGCAATTTGCTACTTATTCATTTCATGAATTTTGGATAATGCAGAAAGTGTGTGGCACTTCGAGGGCTTTAGAAAAGAATACACCAAATAAATATTATAATTGAAGTATTAATTTTATATGTTTAAAGTAATCAAGCATAATTTTCAAACAAAATAGAAAACCAGATTCAGGTTAACTGTATTGTTCAAGTGAAAATAGTTTAGTTAAAGAATGCTATTAATATAATTTTCTCCTCTAACAGGTTAAAGTAAAAAGTATAATCATATCCACTTTAAAAGTTTCTAAAATCCTTCCTATAATTTTTTGATCAAATTAAATTATACCAACTGGATATAATAACATATGTGGTCTATTTAATACTAGTTATCTATGACTAAGTCATACAATATGCTTCCTGTATAAGTATGCATGTTTAAATGTGTCCACTTACTGTATTTTATGTCCATGTTAAGTCATCGATGATGCCCAGTTCTTGAGACTGGAGAGACAAATAGTTATTTATAAGTAATTTAAGTTCTTGTGGCTTTACAGAAGACCAGTGTTTAGTAATTTGAATGTACATGGTTAATCAGACCCTTTGTATCTTCAAGCCCAGGGTAATCCAATGACCTCTTTACATAGCACCATATGCTTGTAGTGCACATGTACACATAGTCATGATACATATATTCATAAAAAATAAAAATTATGCCAGGTATGTCAACACATGCCTTTAATGTTAGCAATTTGGATGGAGGGAGGTGGATTATTTTGAGTTTAATTCCAGTCCAGTATACATAGTGAAATTCCTGACAACTGTGGATAAACTTTGAGATCATGTTTGTAAATCAGTCAGTCATCCTTTAAGTTTGAACAGGTGCCCTGGGCAGATTTTGGGTGCTAGCTCTGTACATAGTCCCACAACAACCAGAAGATGTGTTATTTCTAGGTGCTCTAACATGCCCAGTATCTTGAGTGAGAAGGTCACAACATCTGCCCCAACACTAGGAGTACCTGGTACCACTGGGATCCAGGAACACAGGAACTCATGCTGGGCCAGGCTCTTGGGTTCCTTATGGTCTGAGCCAGTGCCCTAAGTAAACCTTGGGTGCAAGCTCCACACCCAGTCCCACAACACCCAGAAGACTCTCCACTTTCAGGTGCTCTAACATGCCCATGATCACAGGATCTCAGTAGCTTGGTCACACCAGGATTTCAGGGTCCCAGAGGCAGCATGACTCCCAGGAGCTCTGACACACCCAGGATCTCAGGAGCACAGGATCCTAGAATTGCAGGATCATAGAACTAGCTGGACACTGAGGAGTTATGACTCAACCAGGATTACAGGAGGGACGAGATTTAGTCAGAGACAGTAAGAGCAGGCAGCACTAGAGGTAATCAGATGGCAAGAGGCAAGCATAAGAACATAAGCAGCAGAAACCAAGGTTACTTGGCATCATCAGAACCCAATTCTCCCACCATAGCAAGTCCTGGATACACTATCACACTGGAAATGTAAGTTTTGGGTCTTAAATAACTTCTCATTGTTATGTTAGAGAACTTTAAGAAGGACATAAATAACACCCTTTTAAAAAATGCAGGAGAACACAGGTAAACAGGTAGAAACCCTTAAAGAGGAAACACAAAATCCCTTAAAGAATTACAGGACAACACAACCTAACAGGTGAAGGAATTAGACAAAACCATCCAGGATCTAAAAATGGAAATAAAATAAAAAAGAAATCACAAGCGGAGACAACTCCAGAGATAGAAAACCTAGGAAAGAGATGAGGAGTCATAGATGCAAGCACCATGAACAGAATACAAGAGATAGAAGAGAGATTCTCAGGTGCAGAAGATACCATAAACAACATTGACACAACAGTCAAAGAAAATGTAAAAAGCAAAAACCTCCTAACACAAAACATCCAGAAGATTCAGGACACAATGAGAATACAAAACCTAAGGATAATAGGTATAGAAAAGAGTGAAGATTCCCAAATTTAAAGGCCAGTAAATATCTTCAACAAAAATATAGAAGAAAACTTCCCTAACCTAAAGAAAGAGATGCCCATGAACATACAAGGAGCCTACAGAACTTCAAATAGTTTGAACCACAAAAGAAATTCCTCCCATAACATAATAATCAAAACTCCAAATGTACTAAACAAAGAGAAACTATTAAAAGCAGTAAGGGAAAAAAGTCAAGTAACATAAAATAAGACCTATCAGAATTACACCAGACTTCTCAATAGAGGCTATCATCCAGAGCAGATGATATACAGGTTAGGTACAGTAGTGGTGGTACATGCCTTTAATTCCAGGAATCAGGAGACAGAGGCATACATTTCTGAGTTCAACACCAGCCTAGCCTACAGAGCATGTTCCATGATAGCCAAGCTTCAGCAGTGAAGGAATTCATTGAAACAGAAAACTGCTAAATGCATAATGGGGGCATATTTCTGCCCCAGCAAGTAGTAGACTGTGGTAGCTTTGTCCACATGGTTATGGATTTAGAGTTAAAGATGGAAAAAAAGGGGGGTGTCATAAAGTCTCCCTCCAAACATAAGGAAGGCCACTGAGGCAAAGTGTGTGGGAAGGGTGTCCCTTCATTGAAGACCAGAGATAACACTATGTGAAGCTATGAAAGAGAAGCCTATGTAACACTGGAGATACAAAAGGGCCTCTCCTCCAATTGATGGCCAACTAGGCCATCTTCTGCTACATATGCAACTAGAGACACAGATATGGTGGGTACTGGTTAGTTCATATTGTTGTTCCTCCTATAGGCTTGCAGACCCCTTTAGCTCCTTGGATACTTTCTCTACGTCCTTTATTAGGATCTCTGTGGTCCATCCAATAGATGACTGTAAGAATCCACTTCTGTATTTACCAGACATTGGCATAGCCTCACAAGAGAGAGACATGTCTGGGTCCTGTCAGCAAAATATTTCTGGCATATGCAATGTGATCCTAAAAATTCCACCTGAGAACACCTAAACCTGATAAACAGCTTCAGTGAAGTAGCAGGATATAAAATTAACTCAAACAAATCAGTGGACTTTCTCTACACAAAGGATAAACAGACTGAGAAAGAAATTAGATAAACAGCACCCTTTACAATAGTCACAAATAATAAAAGATACTTTGCTGTGACTCTAAGGAAGTGAAAGATCTGTATGATAAGAACCTCAAGTCTCTGAAGAAAGAAATCAAAGAAGATCTCAGAAGATGGAAAGATGTCCCACGCTCATGGATTGGCAGGATTAATATAGTAAAAATTGCTATCCTATCAAAAGCTATCTACAGATTCAATGCAATCCCCATTAAAATTCCAACTCAATTCTTCACTGAGTTAGGAAGGGCAATTTGCAAATTCATCTGTGATAACAAAAAACTTAGGATAGCAAAAACTATTCTCAACAATAAAAGAACCTCAGGGGAATCATCATGCCCGACTTCAAGCTGTACTACAGAGTAATTGTGGAAAAATGTATGTACTGGTATGTGACAGAGAGGTAGACCAATGGAATGGAATTGAAGACCCAGAAATGAACCCACACACCTATGTTCACTTGATCTTTGACAAAGGAGCTAAAACCATCCAGTGGAAAAAAGACAGCATTTTCAACAAATGGTGCTGGCACAACTGGCAGCTATCATGTAGAAGAATGCAAATTGATCCATTCTTATCTCCTTGTACTAAGGTCAAGTCTAAGTGAATCAAGGAACTCCACATAAAACCAGAGACACTGAAACTTATAGAGGAGAAAGTGGGGAAGATATGGGCACAGGGTAAAAATTCCTGAACAGAACAGCAATAGCTTGATCTGTAAGAAGTGAGAATTGATAAAGGGACCTCATAAAATTGCAAAGCTTCTGTAAAGCAAAAGTCACTGCCAATAAGACAAAACGGCCACCAACAGATTTGGAAAGGATCTTTACAAATCCTAAATCAAATAGGGGACTTATCTCTAATATATACATAGAACTCAAGAAGCTGGACTCCATCAAATCAAATAACCCCTTTAAAAAATGGGGTACAAAGAATTCTCAAGTGAGGAATACCGAATAGCTGAGAAGCACCTGAAAAAATGTTCAACATCCTTAATCATCAGGGAAATGGAAATCAAAACAAAGCTGAGATTTCCCTCACACCAGTGAGAATGGCTAAGGTCAAAAGTTCAGGTGACAGCTGATGCTGGCAAGGATGTGGAAAAAGAGGGACACTCCATTGTTGGTGGGATTGCAAACTGTTACAACCACTCTAGAAATAAGTCTGGTGGTTCCTCAGAAAATTGGACATAGTACTAATGGAAGATCCAGCAATTCCTTTCCTGGGCATATATCCAGAAGATGCTCCAACTTGTAGTAAGGACACATGCTCCACTCTGTTCATAGCAGCCTTATTTATAATAGCCAGAAGCTGGAAAGAACTCAGATGTCCCTCAACAGAGGAATAGATACAGAAAATGTGGTACATTTACACATTGGAATACTACTCAGCAATTAAAAACAATGAATTCATGAAATTCTTAGGCAAATGGATGCAGCTGGAGGATATCATTCTGAGTGAGGTAACCCAACCACAAAAGAAGACACATGGTATGCACTCACTAATAAGTGGATATTAGCGCAGAAACTTAGAATTTCCAAGATACAATTTGCAAAACACTTGGAACTTAAGAAAAAGGAAGACCAAAGTGTTGATACTTCTCTCCTTCTTAGAATGGGAACCAAATACCCATGGAAGGAGTTACAGAGACAAAGTTTGGAGCTGAGACAGAAGGAAAGACCATCCAGAGACTGTCCCACCTGGGAATCCATCCCATATAAAGGCACATGCCTTTAATACCAGCACTTGGGAGGCAAAGGCAGGTGGATTTCTGAGTTCAAGACCAGCCTTGTTTACAGAGTGAGTTCCAGGACAATAAGGGCTATACAGAGAAATCCTGTCTCAGCAAAACAAAACAAATCAAAACAAAACAAAATAAAACCCAAATTAATGAAGGGCAATTATTGCATTCTCATGCATCTAAGATAATGGATAAAAAATGATTATTTATAACATTATAAGTATGTGGTTTTATTATCTATAGTTCTTAAATAAACTCAACATGCATCTCTATGTCTTTTGACAAACATACACACAACTATACATATGTAATGTTGACATTAATATAACAAAATGAATTTTTAAATTTATCCTGATTTGTTATGGTAAGGAGGCTAAATTTTTTCTTGGCTATTGATAAGAATCACTTAAACTAATTTTAAAAGAAAATTATTTAATTCCAGGAACTAAGACTCTTATATTTATTGGAAGGGCTGCTTGAATAAACACTATTTCTCCCACAGCACCGAAGCAAACAGTCTTTAGGGAATAGTGGTGTATTCCAAGATTTCAAAGCTTAATAATCTTGCAACCTTGCCAAAAATTGTTGGCTTCCAATTCACACAACCAAACTGTGAACCTAACAGTGACATTCACAAAGCCGTTTTAATAAACTCTAAGAATGTATCAGAGCTCAGTTTCTGTCGTTCTTACAACACAACAGCAGAAGTTCCACTCCACATACCCACATCTGTCTTCCAGATTTTTTACACAGATAACTACATGGCAAAACATATGTGTTATGCAATATCTTAATTTTACAGAAATCATGGAATCATGTTCTCTTAGAACATTTCAGCATTATGTGCAATAAGAAATATGACTGAAAGTCAGCCAAGATAATGTATCACGTATACTTTAAAATGGTTTGTTCCAGGTTTTATACCTTGAGTCAACAGTTGCAATGAACTCATTTTTTAAGCCAATATATTCAGTCATTGTCATAGTCAACAGCCAGTGAATACCAGTTTGAAGTACAGTAAATAAGACACAACTTTTTTTTTTTAACCTAACTCAGCCTTCTTTGAACACTTGATACTCAATGTATACATTTTTTTTCCCCTTGGCAAATATATGGAAACCTTAGTCATGATTTTGAATGCTCAAGTGTTAAAATTTTCCAGGCCTTAGTAGTCATCTATTATTTTAATTTATTATTCAATAAATATTGTCATTCCCTGTTTGTTTCAAGGAAACTTGAGGATTTTAGTGATCAATAATTATAAATTATATTATATTTAATTACCGGTTGTCAAAAGTGTAGAAATTGGTGCATTGCTCTAGGTAATTGCCTTTTTCTATGATGGAACTGAGAAACAGAAAGTGAGTTCTTCTTAATGGAGGTAAACTTGTATCAGGAGACTCAACTTTGGCTTCAAAGTCTCCCTAGCAGTGATACCCAGGATTTTGTATCATCTTTTAAATCTGCAAACCTGAAGGAATTATGATAAACACTTAAAACAGCAGTTTTTCTCTTGAAACAAAAAATGAGACATAGATTATTAGACCTAATTTTTAATTATCCATAAGTCTGCAGAAAAATTTAGTCAAGGTACTAGTGAGGTAGTGACAGGAAGTGATTTGCATGGAGAGTTTTGTAGCCTCCTTTTCTCACAAATCCCATGAACTTGCTTACTTCATGACACATTTTCTAACTGTGTGCAAGAGATATAGGGGAGGCTTAGCTACAAACTGTGTTTAGACTCCCACCAAGCAGCCTTCAGGTGTTAGCAGTAATGTACTCTTAACTGAAACTCATAGAAAGAAATAAGTCCACTAGACTATCATGTTCCCTACAAAATGTATTTACTTGTGTATGTAGCTCTGGGGCTCCTTCAATATATTGCTGTTTTCTAGAATGCTCTTTGAGTTTTGCCAGGTTGTTTTTCCTCCATCCCTTCCTCTGAGCATCTATACTCTGAGCAATTAGAAGATCTGACTCTTATATAGTAAGGCATTAAAAAAATAGTGAAACATTATTCCACAATGCCGTTACATTTTATTTATTGTAATCAAGTGGATCTAAGATCTATATTCAAAGAATGGGATTAAATGGTTACATCTAATATATTATAGTCTTACTTCAAACTCTCATTGAGTCTATTTGTTAAAAATAAAGGACATTCATCCACAGTCACTATGCTGAAACGTTTAAAATGACCATAATTTGTATTAGCATCTATTTGAGGTCCAGAATCTCAATCAAGTTTATATCTGAATAAAGCAAATTACTGAAGTTACTGTAGAATCTGTTCTATAAAGCTTAGATGAGTTTCCTCTGCTCATCTCTCCTATTAAAGCAATAAAAAGTAGGCATGGACACAATTGAAGGGTTGTAAAAATTCTGAATAAGTGGAAGGACCAAGGCAATCTATGATCTACACAAGTTTTGACAGGCACCTGAGAGACTCTTAGCAGGTCCTTGATTAGACATCAATGCTAGAAAGATTAAAATTGTATGTTAATTTGTACTTTAATATTAGAACAGCATATAATATGTTATTGATAAAAGAAATCTGTCAACCCATATAAGTTAAATTGCTATTTGAAAAGATGTCCATCATAATTTTTCTCACTAATCATGAAGATGGATATGGATGGAGAGCTGGAAGAACAATTTCAGAAAAGTGAGAGTAGGTTTTCTAAGATGCTGGCTTCTTGTTGTTCAAAGACCTTGTGAGTAGAGCGAGTAGGAAGACAATATAGAAGTTTTCTAAACAGGACACATATGGGAGAGTAGAGGACCCAGTGGCCCTATAAGTCACACAACCTTGAGTCCATTTACCAAATTACAAGGTCAAGGTCCCTTTCCATTCTGAAGGGAGCTGGTTAGTTGCTTCAATAACTTCTAAATTCTCTTTCTCAGGATCATAGTCTTCTGTCTTTTTTCAAATGTTCATTGCTTTCTATGTTTCATGAAATGATAACAGCAATCCTCTCGACAGCTAATACCACTTAACACTTCATGTATATATGTAATAAAACACACACACACACATACACATACATTAGGGTTTTCATGAAGGCATAAAAGATGAAATTTTAGGATGCGTATATATTAGAATAGAGTTTTTTTTAAGTGTGATTTTTATGTGTGATTATAAATGAAAATGTATTCTAAAACTAGGATACACACACACACACACACACACACACACACACACACACACACATATATATATATATATATATATATATATATATATATATATTCAAGTTTTGTTACATAACTGAATTTAAAAAGATTGCACCCATCAAGGGCACAACAGTTAGAAAATGTTGTACAATGAAGCACACTGTGACATATATTGTTTTCAGTATATAATGGGTACATAGCTTTCTCGTGATTTTAAGAGAATTTGACTTATTTTTATAGAATATTGGTTTTTTAACTATTAAAAATTTCCTTCCACATATAGATTATTTGATAGGAAAATCAGAAATTCACCTTGGGTCATATTACCTGCTCGTTCTGCAATGAAGGCTTTGCTTATTTTTTGTAACTCTACCACTGGACGCAAACAACACAACATTTATTTGTATTTCTTTGTCTTTTTCACATTTTCCCAACTTTAAAACCACTTTGTAAACTTTATGAATTTCTGCTTTCTTATTATTATACATAATATGAAAATAAATTCAATTGATTTTTATGAGATTTGTTTTAGGATGTGTGGAATTATGAAGTTGTCCCAGGTTGACTGCCTTAAAAGGTATCTGAAATAAGGTTTTCAGGATAGTCTATGGCTTTATAAAATGTATTTTCCAATTCCTAGAGAATGATGTACTCCCTCAGGCAGTGAACTATTTAGATTCCTTTGTCTTTCTCTATATGTACCTTCAGAAGTCAAATAAACATGGAAGCTTGATAGGAAAATTGATCTTAGAGATTAATTGTGTCTGTCATTTCTAACTTGCAAACAGCACTGTTTCCCAGAAAATACAGCTCCATTGATACTAGGAATTGTCATTATATTCTGTTTCTGAAAAAGATGTAAAAAGCAAATTATCTCAATGAAATTGCCACAGCCTCAGTCTTGTGGCCCCTCTGACTGGCCTTGTTTAATTTTTCACAACCATATCAGGCAACCATGCCCTGGTAAGTAAATGCAGGCACTTGTATTTATGAAATTTCTCTCTCTTCTTGATTCTTTATTCATGAGCTTGATTTTTGTTTTTCTTTGAAGTTTATATCTTCTTTGCACATATGGAATCTTCTAGTATACCACTGAAATTACTAAATAGAAAGACATGTATATTATCTATCATATTCTCACAATGCCATGTTTAAGATATGGGAGAGAGAATTTCTGCATATGAAACTTCATTTGTCCTTAAATGAAGATGTTGGTATTTTATATTTTAACTATTTTTATAGTTTTAAGATTGTAAGTACATCATTTCCCCTTTCTTCCCTCCATGTTGATATATATATATATATATATATATATATATATATATATATATTTCAAATTCATGACCTTTAATTTTTATTAATTTTTGCTAAATGTAACATATGTATATGTTCCATATACATATATACCTACATACATGAATACAACATACTCAGTCTATAATGTCCTATTTAAATTAATGCTTTTAAATATTAAACAATCTAATGTATGTCAAAAACAACATATGTTTTGTATATTACCTACAAGATTTCATGATATTTGCCATTTTCTTTTTTCCCCTTCTTAATGAGATCACACTAAAATCAAATATAAGATACACTGTAATGACTGACCTACAACTTCTTAGTAAATTGGAAGGACTTTTTATCTTACTTCTTGCTAAAAACTGTTAATTATTCAAGAGACATTGCCTCTAGTCTTTTTCTGTATCTGAGGTTCCAACAAATATGTCATGCTTACTATGCAGTATAGATGAAATAAAGCTGTTTTACTGAGCTCAGTCAGCTTCTTTGTGTGGCTAAATCGGAGAGGGAAGGAGAGTGCATTATTCACCAAGCTATTTTTGCCTTAATCTTACCAGTTTTCTTAGTTATGGTTACTATTATGATTATGCACCAAAGCCATAACCACTTTGGAAGAAAGAGTTTATTTGGCTTAAGCTTCAAAATCATTTCTCATCATTAGAGGAAATTAACATAGAAGAAACATAAACAGGACAGGAATCTGGAGGCCGGAGCTGATTCAGTGAGGAGTGTATCTTACTGGCTAGTTCCTCATTGGCTCACTCAGTCTGCTTTCTTATAGAATCTAGGACCACCAGCCCTGGGTGGCACCAGCCGCAATGGCTGGGCTCTCTTGCATCAATCACTAACATTAAGAAAATGCCCTTTAGGCTGGTCTGGAGGCAAATTTTTTGTAGCCATGTTCTCAATAGAGACTCCCCTCTGTATTATTTCTCTTCCACAGTTTTAAAAATGTAAAAAATTTAATGTTTATTTCTTATTCACATTTAATTTTTTAAATGGTAATTTCATACATGAATATAATGTCTGTTGCTCAAATTCACTGCCATCCCAATCATACCCCCAAATTTCCCTTGTAATTGGAGTACTTTCATGTTCCCTCTTTTTTTTTTATCCCTACCCCTTCTGTCTAGCGTATTTCATACTATCCCATGTTCCTACACCCTCAAGGTAAGAGTTCATTTTCCTCTTATTATTGCTGTTAAATATATGTCCACAAATGTATATATGCCTATATATATGCATATTTATATATATATGAATATACAATATATGTACATACACATATATATATATATATATATATATATATATATATATATATATATAGCCTAGACTACCCAAGATACAATTTACTAAACACATGAATCTCAAGAAGAATAAAGTTCAAAATGTGGTCTCTTTGCCCCTTCCTAGAATTAAGAACAAAACACACACTGAAGGAGTTACAGAGATCATGTGTGAAGCTGAATCAAAAGGATGGACCAACCAGTGACTGCAGCTGCCTGGGATCCTTCCCATAATCAGCCACCAAAATAAACACTATAGCATATGCCAGCAAGATAATGCTGAAAGGGACCTGATATAGCTGTCTCATGGGAGGCTATACCAGTGCCTGGCAAACACGGAAGTGGTTGCTCACAGTCAGCTATTAGATGGAACACAGGACTCCCAAGGAAGGAGCTAGAGAAAGTACCCAAGGAGCTNATAGATAGATAGATAGATAGATAGATAGATAGATAGATAGATAGATAGATAGATATGGCTAGCAGAACCCACAAGCAATTTAACTTGTGGTCCGACTAGTATATTCATAATTAAGTAAAACTAAAAAATTGTGCAAATATATGAACAAATGACAAAGAGTTGGATTTATACTACTCTCCTTCTAACATAAACTTGTTCCTATTTCTAATCTCATACTCACAGAAGACATGAATTCTGAAAGGGAGATGAAGGACTTTATTATTCATTGTGTAAACAAAGTTTGTATTATCATTAATATCCTTCATCTCTATAAGCTCAGAGGTGGGTATGAAAAGCCACAGACAGATTCTTTGCATAGCAAATGATTTTCCAACATAGAAACTGGGAAGTGCAGGGCTTTTAGACCCAGGTCCATTCTTGTTCAAGAATTTCTATCCTTGATTTTTATGGTATTTTGTTGCAAATGCTTTTTGTTTAAGCTAATCCACGCAAAACCTGGTACTCTATAGCTTTATGCCAATTTATACATCATTAATTTGTGATTTATAGAATTTTTAAAAGAATATAAAATTTTAAACACATTGTTTGTAGTGCAGTGATAAATAGTGAATACTTTTTAATGTTTTACTTCACTTACCTATGGTAGACTATCAAGGAATGTACTGACGTAGACTGGATCCTGACAATAATGAACTCTAAAATATTGGGCCCAATCAACTGCAGTTTTGTTTCGGAATACTGGGAAATTGCCAAGATCAGGAATTCAGAAACATATTTTGAGCTATAGGTGCATTTTTAAAATTCTCCCGGTGACATTAGTAACTACAGAGATTTTGAAAGCAGTGCTTCTACATTTTTGAGAGAAGAAACCCTAAGCTGCTTTCTATTTATTCATTTATTTTTTGTTAGTTTATTTATTTATTTATTTATTTATTTATTTATTTATTTGCAGGATTGTGTTTCTCTCCTTTCTGTAGCCTTTTCCTAGCGAAATCTCTGACAGACTCATCTTCACAATTCTACAGAAAATCACAAACATTGGACTATACCACTTATATATTTGTATTCCATGGGAAAATTTGTATCATTTTTATTGGTCATATAATTCAAATAGAAATAATATATTGAACAATGACAAATATTTCTGATGTTTAAAGTACAGTTCAAAATATGTATGGGAATGTATATATTGTCAGTGGATATACTGTTTATCTATTTATAATATTTAAATATAAAATATTTTCTCAGGATATTCTGTTCATTTTATGTTGCATTAGAGAATTGAGTGAATTCTCCAAAGAGATGGCCAAAATCAATAGAGCTTTAAAATATAGGAAATTCTCTGAAGTAATTATTATGCCCTTGTACTTTTTGAAATGATTTGCAGAATGCACTTCATATAAAGTGTTCAAATACTGAAAGATACAATAATCACCATTAAGCTTTTATAGAAAAGATAAATTTGAAAAAAAAATAAGTTCATAATAAACTACAGATAATATAATGTTTATGAGGTTATTGAATTGAAGGTAATGCTGTTATATTTCAGAGAAAAGTAAAATAATTGTGTTCTTCATAAGATGAGCAGCATGTTTCTCTAAATATTCAAAGATGATGGCTTACTCTCTGCCATTAAAACACTATTTTCTCACATGTATGAAGAAAAACTCACGTAATATATACATTAATATTAAAAGCGAATGTTACTCCTTTTATCAAATGCTCCCATATTTTATAATGCCTTTTAACATGTGCATTAGAGACATCCCCCCCTTGAATAATGTCTTTATTTACATTTTAAAATGCTTTCCCCATTCCAGGTATGTCCTTCAGAAAAACCCTATACACATCCCCCTGCCCCTGACTCTATGAGGATCCTCCCCCACCCTATCTACCTGCTCTGGCATTCCTCTACACTGGGGCATTGTACACCCTCAGGCCCAAGGCCACATTTTCTTTGTCCATTCCTCTGTTGGGGGACATCTGAGTTGTTTCCAGATTCTGGCTATTATAAATATGGCTGCTCTGAACATAGTGCTTGTCTGCAATCCTGGCAGACCAATTCTCTACTTGCAGTATTTGTTTATGTAGCTCTGTGGCACAGGATCTGCATCAGGCACAGGCGAAGATATTGGTTTTATGAGAAATATTACTGCTAATCACCTATGAGAAACAATTAGTGTGACAAATGTTATATGTTTAGCTGTTGAGATTATCTTTCATTAGCATGTAATGAATTGTTAAAAAGTATCTGAGAGGCAAGAAAATTGGGGTTGCTGAAAACCATTATGATGAGCTATTAATACAAAAATTTAATCAAATAAAGCACAAAATGTATTCAAAATAGTTCAAATATCAACTTACATCTATAGTTTAAGATATATATCTACTACTCAAAAATTTATTAGGTGAAACCCATTAAAGATGACATTACTATCAAAGCTAATATAGTGATATACTCTCATAAATGACAGCTTAACAGAGAATATAAGCTGGATTTTTATTGAGCAAAGAATGAGATGAAAACGTTTAAAGTAACCCTTGACTGGGAATCATGAGCAACTCCTTTTTTTTTCCATGTTGCAATGAGATTAGTTTATGATATCATAGGCTATGCCCCACTTGCTTTTTAAACTTTCAAATATAAGTCAATTTAAACATATGTGTTTAGTCAGAATTGTTACATATAAATACTCTACTCAATATTAAAGTAAATCTTAAAATTATACACATTAAGTTCAATTTGTAACTATTGGTGTGTGAATAAAATATTATATCATTCCTATTTTTAAGGGAACACACATAATTCTCTTTTCCTTTCTAAACTGAGTTGGGCAAAGGAAATAAAAACATATTCATCCTATGAAAACATCATCTTAGCGATTTCTCTGAAGTCAGGTGGAATGAATCTGCCAAATGAAAGAATGTGAGGCACAGCTGCTACTCCAAATTGATCTATTTAGTAGAACATATCTGTTTAATCTTTCATGATGGATCATGACACAAAAAACATCTTGACATGAACTGAACTTGACATTTTCTAAATTAATTTCTCATTTTCTTTCCAGAAACAGGAAATGTTGCTAATCTTCAGCATATTCAAAGCATACACCAACATTTATGTAATAACATGACATATGGCAAATGATAAAATGTTCTGTGCAACATTGTACTCAGAATAATCAATAATTCAAAAAGGGCTTAATCACTCAGGTTTCATTACGTTTTTATACGTGACTCTAGATTGGGGGAAATCATAGTTTTGAATATTTTTCTCCTTTTAATTTTCTAACACTTTGACAGTGAGGATGCTTTTAACAAAACTTAAATCAACATTAACAGAAAGTTAATCTTTATCTATTTTAACCAAATATGAACATGAGAAATCACAATTAAATATTTAAAATAATTTTAGGATTATTTTGCCTTGTTTAAAATTATGTTACTGAATAAAAAGTACAACATATGAAAACATAAAACCTCTTATATGCTGTTGAAGATACACAATTATGTGTAGTATTAAATTATTATATGCCAAATGAAAAAGTAACATAGAAATCTTTGCATAATCTTTAAGAAAAATAATACATACAAATTGTGCTTTTAAAATTTAGTTCTGAGTGTTAGGGGGAGGAAAAAGAAAAACCTGAAAATGCATAATCAGATAAAATGGCAAGAAAATGATAGATAATGTCTAGGAAGTGTGAGGCTATGGGCCTTTAAACCCAACATTTCAGAACTCCAATGAGTGATATTGAGAATTGGAGGGTCATCCTTGGCTACATGACTAGTTGGATGACAACCTAGGACACCTCAGGACAATCAACAAAATATAAAATAAAACCTGCTATAACCATTCAATATAATATTATTTAAAGTATAAATTTATTTATGATGGAAGAAGCTTAGAAAATGGTTTTGTGTTAGATATTATTCATATTCATTTTGAGTAGCCTGCCGATATTTGAGTCTACATAGAGGACTGATTTGTTAACTTATTATCAATTTAAAATTGTTCTTTCTGATAGTATTTAAAAGGATTAGGCAGGCCAAGTTATATCACTCTGTCCACAAATGCCCATGTGCTAAGGGCTTCCTTTCCAGATTGTTAGGATTTTGAAACTGATGGTCCCACAACAATGAGGATATGTGGACTTAGGTTTGGGTGAACTAACCATTAAAGAAAATATTAGGATATCTCTCTCTCTCTCTCTCTCTCTCTCTCTCTCTCTCTCTTTCTCTCTCGCTCTCTCTCCTCCATGCTCATCATCAATAACAAGAGGTGGAATTTTTCTTACTTGTCTAGACCTGCCATTATGCTTCATCTCATGCTCAAACCAAGACAGCAGAGCTTGAGGGGACAAGACAGCACCTTGCAGGTTAATGGAGTAAGCTGCTATAACACATAATACCTTTAGGGAAACAATTTAAAAACAGTCCAAGTTCTTAGCAGGATGATGAAAGTAAGAAACTCAGTGAAACACTGAGTTAAATTAAATGACAACATAGGCATAGTATTTGATATACAGTAAAAAACAGTTTCATGAAAATGTTTTATATAACGTACACTTATTAATGGGGCATGCTCAAATATCTCCCTAGTAGGATATGCTGTAAATTGGATACAAGCCAATTGTGAGCTGAGTCATGTGGTAGTCTATTCTTAAAGGTGGAGCCTTCAAGGTCCAGGTTGTCAGAAAATTAGATTGTATGGAATGTAGAAGGTTCCAGGCCTAGGCCTAGGTATAGATGTATAGAAGTGTTCTGGGCTCAGCCCAAGCCATGTATTCGCACAGCTCGAGTATGACACTCATCTCATTCCTTCCTCTGAGCAAATAAAAATTACATTTACATCTGGTGCTCAGTGAGAGTGTAGAAGAAGAAAGCCCACCAACATTGAAGACAGCAGAGGATATCTGACAGAAACATTGCAAAGGAGAGAAGAAAACTGACAGAAAGCCCCAGAGGAGAAATCACCAAGGGATCATTTTCAGAGGAAACATCAATTTTTCAAATTCAGCTGGACACCTAGAGTGATCCAGGAGGCTCCAGAGACAGGTACCTGCTAGTCCATAGCAAGAAATGATGGAGGAGTCTCTGAGATAGCAAATCTCAGTATGCCATCTATTTTATTGATATGGATAGACTCTTCATGCATTTACAAATTAAATCAGCCTTCCTAAATACAAATAATAAATAGTCTGAGAAAAATATGGAAATAACACCTTTCATAATAGTCACAAATAATATATAATATCTTGGTATAACTCTAACCAAACAAGTGAAAGACCTATATAACAATATAACAATAACTTCCTGTCTCTCAAAAAAAATAGAAGGAGACCTCAGAAAATGGAAATATCTCCCATGGTAGTGGACTGGTAGGATTAACACAGTAAAAATGGACATCCTACCAAAAGCAATCTACAGATTCAAAGCAATCCACATCAAAAATCCAACATGATTCTTCACAAACATGTAAAGAACAATCCTTAACTTCATATGGAAAAACAGTAGACCCAAAATAGCAAAAACAATTCTTAACAGTAAAATAACTGCTGTGTGAATGAACATCCCTGACCTCAAGCTGTACTATAGAGCAATCATTATGAAAAATGCATGGTATTTGTACAGAGACAGACAAGTCGAACCATGGAATAGAATTGGAGACCCAGAAATAAACCTACATATTTACAGTCACTTGATCTTTAACAAAGGAGCCAAATATATAAAAATGGACAAAAGTAAGCATATTCAATAAATGTTGCTGGTCTAATTGGCAGTCTGTATATAGAAAAATGAAAATAGATCAATATTTGTCACCTTGCACAAAGTTCAAGTCCGAGTGGTTCAAGGGCCTGAACATAAAATCAATTATACTGGATCTAATAGAAGAGAAAGTTGGAAAGAGCCTTGACCTTATTGTTCTAGGGGGAAATGTCTAAGCAGAATTCCAGTATCTCAGGCTCTAAGATCAACAATTGATAAATGGAACTTTATGAGATTTCTGTAAGGCAAAAGACACAGTCAATAGGCCAAATTGGCAACCTACAGATTGGGGGAAAATCATCACTAACCCCACATCAGATAGAGGGTTAAAGTCTAAAATATATAAAGAACTCAAGGAATTAACCTCCAAAAATCCTGTGGAATATAGAGCTAAACTGAGAATTCACAATAGAGGAATTTTGAATGGCTGAGAAGCACTTAACGAAGAGTTTGACATACTTAGTCACCAGAGAAATGCAAACCAAATTGATCCTGAGATTCCCTTTTATACCAATAAGAATGTCTAATATCAAAAACTAAAGTGATAACACATGTTGTTGAGGATGTGGAGAAAGAGGAGCATTCCATTGCTGGCAGAATTGCAAACTAGTACAACCAGTCTGGAAATCAATCTGGTGTTTGCTCAGAAAATTGCAAATAGATCTACCCAAAGACCCAGACATACAATTCTTTGTCAAATCCACAAAAGATACCCCACCATACTACAGGGACACATGTTCCCCTATTTTCATTACAGCCTTATTTATAATAACCAGAAGCTGGAAACAAGCCAGATGTCCCCACAATGGAAGAATGGATACAGAAAATGGGGTTCATTTACACAATTAAATACTATTTATCTATTAAGAACAAGGGCATCATGAGTTTTTCAGGTAAATGGATGGAACTAGAAAATATCATCCTGAGTGAGGTAACTCAAACTCAAAAGCACATGCAAGGTATGAAATCACTTTTGGAGTAGATATTAGCTCCAAAAGTACAGAATAGCTTGGATACAATCCACAGAACTCAAGAAGGTTAAAAAGCTGAATGGCCCAAGTGAGAATACTTCAATCCCACTTGAGAGGCAGAAGAAAACAATTAAGGGGGTCAGAGGGAAGTAGGTACCTAGGAGGGAGAGGAAAGACAGAGCAGAAATGGGAAACATAGTCAGGTATTGGGGGCAAGGGGTAAACAGGAGAGAAGCCATGAGGGCCAGCAGAATAAATGAAAATATGCAAGTTTGGGGGTGGGGGGGTTTGGAGGTGGGGGAAATTTCAAGAAAATACCAAGAGACTTGGGAAGTGAGAGACTCTCAGGACTCAAAGGGAGGGACCAAAGGTGAAAGGCCCAACAGTGGGAAGAGGGAACTTGTAGAGTTTACCTCCAGTAGAAAGACAAGGCAAGACGGGCATGGTGGCCCAAGCACTTGGGAGGCAGAGGCAGGCAGATTTCTGAGTTCAAGGCCAGCCTGGTCTACAAAGTGAGTTCCAGGAAAGCCAGGGTTATACAGAGAAACTCTGCCTTGAACCCCCCCCCCCAAAAAAAAAAAAAAAAGAAATACAAAGCATCAAGTAGAGAGATGGGGTTGCCATCCCACAGTAAAAATCTCTAACCCAGAATTGTTCTTGTCTAAAAGAACTGTAGGGTCAAAAATAGAGAACAGACTGAGGGAAAGGCAATCCAGTGACTGGCCCAACTTGGGATCAATCTCAAGGGGATGCTCCAAGGTCCAACATCATTACTGATGATATGATGTGCTTACAGACAGGTGCTTAGCATGGAGCCCAGGAACAAATGTCAGAAAACTATGAAAATTCACAAAGTTTTCACTAGTCTTGAGTCTTGTTAAAATGCAAGATCTTAAAGATTTTAAAGAAACAATAGCAACTTATGGAATGTATTCAATCTATGTGAGACCAATGTAATATAACTGGGCTACATAAAACAAGATAATCCCCCCATGACTGAAAAAGATTCAACAACAGTTAAAGTGGAAGCTGGTTCTCATTACAATAGCTGACAGTGGTAAGAAGAAGCTGTAACTATAGAAAACTGTAATAGCTCTGAAGGTGTTAATATCATGAAAGACCAATTGTTAAGTTAAGGTCAATTTTTTTGAGGTAAGACAGCATATTAAATTTTATGACTTTATTATTATACAATATTCATTAGTAGCTTTAAGAACTACTTACATAGAGGAACAAGAAAAAGAATCTCTATGTTATTTACAAAGATTATCCAAAGCTCCAGAGAGACTTTTACTTACTTTTTACATAGATTAACATCATCCATAAATAGGACAATAACTGATTCAGATGCAAAACAGTTACTAATTGAAAATGTAGCTTTCAAAACACAAATGAAGATATCCAGGAACTTTATTAACTTGTTCAGCACCCCTGGATGTATGGTTTAGAGCTATTGCTGACATTGACTATGTAATTGGAAAGCAATGGCCAGTCATCCTAGATATCAATGTGTCTATTATTTTAACTATGGAATCCAAGGTGATTGTAGGTAAGGCATTCCTACAGACTTTTCTAGAAGACTAAAGTCTTCCAAGATTTCTAGAAGATATGGTAAGCATAGGCATTGGACTAATGAATGCAGATCAGCAAGAGATAAAACAACTGATCTCTTACTGATGGGAAACTCCCTTCAAGATAATCCTGTAAATACAAGAAAAATTATCAGGGTGTTAGTTCATACTCCAACCCCTGCAACAAATAACATAAGCCAGTATTCCTGTCAGCAGAATCACTCATCTGAACTGTATTAGAGACCTAATTCATAGTATAGAAGGAAGCAGTATCCTAGACTTAGACATAAGTAAAAATCTTACACTATCACCAAAAATTCAAAGCTATAAAATCATCACTGTGTTCATAGTCTTCTACTCTGAATCATTTGAGGAATAAATACACTACACTATCAACGATTCCTTGTGCATCCTGGAATTGTAGATGAAGACTACAAGGAAGAGATTGAGATTAGTTTATGTAATGAAAAACATGCAGTTTAAAATGGGAGAAAGTATTGCTGCTAGCTCTTAATATGTGTGAATTCATAAATATCAAATTGTACCTTGACAAACAGAAATGAGGATTAAGAACTCTCTCAAATAGGCTGAATAATACTTCCCTAACTCTACATTATTTGAGTGTCAATGAAGCAAGAACAACAGTTGCTGAAAGACATTGAATTGTTGAAAAACTACTGAATTAGATCAACCTATATACTTTAGAGATATTTTAATATCAGAATATAAGTCAGGAAATATGTCACATTGGAGAAGAGGTTTTACCTATATTACCATAGGCAATGCAAGACAACGGATTTCATTAAATTTGGTAAAGATCTGATGTGATCTAAGTAAAAGAAGCTTCCACATGGAAAGCCCAGATCTAGGAAGGAAGAGATATATAAAGACAGCAACACAGTCAATAAAGAAATTCGATTCCCCCTGCATAGGGACAGCTCAACAAACAAGCTCAAAAAGACTGATTGTTAATAAGACTAGAAGATTGTAAAATATTTATGCTAATTAGGTATTTTTGACGAACAGATGATAAGTATTACAGTTATAAATGATTATTACATCAACCGATCTTCATAAGAACATTCATACCCACATCTTCGCCAATGTGTGTTACTGCCTAAAGTTTCCATCTTAGCCTTTCTGACTGGTGTAAGGTGGTATCTCAGGGTCATTTTGATTTGCATTTCTCTGATCACTAAGGATTTTGAACATTTCTTTAGGTGCTTCTCAGCCATTTGAGATTCCTCTGTTGTGAATTCTCTTTTTAATTCTATAACCCCCCTTTTTGATTTGCTTGTTTGGTTTTGTGATATTTAGTTTCTCGAGTTCTTTATATATTTTGGATATTAGCCCTCTAATGGACATAAGGTTAGTGGAGATTTTTTTTCCCAATCTGTAGTTTGCTGATTTTTTCTTATTGACTATGTCCTTTGCCTTACAGAACCTTTCCAATTTCATGAGGTTCCATTTATCAATTCTTGATCTTAGAGCATGAGTCATTGGACTTCTCTTTAGGAAATTTCCCCCTCTGCCTTTGAGTTCAAGGCTCTTTCCAACTTTCTCATCTATTAAATTCAGTGTATCTGGTTTTATGTTGAGGTCCTTTATCCACTTGGATTTGAGCTTTGGGCAATGTGGAATATGCAAAAACGCTCATTAAAATATGGGTCTATTTTCATCTTTCTACATACAGACAGTCACTTAGACCAGCACCATTTATTGATGATGCTTTCTTTTGATTTTGATGGAGATTGCATTAAATCTGTAGATTGCCTTAGGTAGGATGGCCATGTTTACTATGTTAATGCTGCCAATCCATGAGCATGGGAGCTGTCTCAATTTTATGAGATCTTCTTTATTTTTTTTTCTTGAAAGACTTAAAGTTCTTGTCATACAGATCTTTAACTTGTTTCATTAGAATTATCCCAAGGTTTTGTATATTATCTGTGTCTATTGTGAAGGGAGTTGTTTCCCTAATGTCTTTCTCAGCCTGTTTATCATATCTATAAAAAAGGGTACCTATTTATTTGAGTTAATTTTATATCAGGCCACTTTGCTAGGTTGTTTATCAGCTGGAGAAGTTCTCTGGTAGAATTTTTGGGGTTGTTATGTATCATATCATATCATCTGCAAATAGTGATACCTTTATTTCTTCTTTTCCAATTTGTTTCACCTTGATTTCTTTTTTTGTCTTATTGTTCTAATTAGCCCTTCGAGTACTATATTGAATAGATACAGGGAGAGAGGGCATCCTTGTCTTGTTCCCAATTTTAGTGTGATTACTTCAAGTATGTCTTCATTCAATTTGACATTGACTGTTGTTTTGAAGTAAATTGCTTTTATTATGTTTAGATATGGGCCTTGAATTCCTTATCTCCCCTAATACTTTTAACATGAAGGGGTATTGTATTTTTGTCAAACGCTTTTTCTGAAACTAAGGTGATGATCATGTGGGGTTTTGTTTTTGTTTTTGTTTTTTGAGTTTGTTTATATAGTGGATTACATTAATGGATTTTTGTATATTGCACCAACCTTGCATCCCTGGGATGAAGCCTACTTGATTGTGGTGAATGATGGTATTGATTTGTTCTTGGATTTGGTTTGCAAGAATTTTATTGAGTGTTTTCACATTGACATTCATAAGCGAGATTGTTCAGATGTTCTCTTCTTTGATTGCAACCGTGAGTGATTTAGTTATCAGAGTAATTGTGGCTTCATAAATTGCATTAAGTAGTCTTCCTTCTGTTTCTATTTTATGGAATAGTTTGAGGAATACTAGTTTTAGGTCTTTTTTGCAGGTCTGGTAGAATGTAGAATTCCACACTAAATTTGTCTGGCCCTAGACTTTTTTTTTTTTTTTTTTTTTTTTTTGTTTGGGAGGTTTTGAATGACTTATTTTATTTCCATATGGGATATGGGCCTGTTTAGGTCGTTTCCTGCTCTTGACTTAACTTTAGTATGACTTATATGTCTAGAAAACCATTCATTTCATCTAGATTTTCCATTTTTGTTGTGTATAGGCTTTTGTAGGAGAATTTAAAGATTTTAAAAAAATATTTCCCCAATTTCTGTTGTTATGTCTCTTTTTTCATTTCTGATTTTGATAATTGGGATACTGCCTCTGGGCCCTTAGTTTGGATATGTGTTTATTTTGTTGATTCTCTCAAAGAACCAGCTTTTGGCTTTGATGATTCTTTGTATTTTCCCTTTGTTTCTATTTGGTTAATTTCTGCGCTGAGTTTATTTCCTGCCATCTACTCCTCTTGGGTGTGTTTGTTTCTTTTTATCCTAGAGATATTAGGTGTCCTGTTAAGTTGTTATTGTAAGATCTCTCCAATTTCTTTACCAGGGTGCTTAGGGCTATGACTTTTCCTCTCAACACTGCTTTCATTGTGTCCCATAACTTGAGGTATGATGTGTCAACATTTTTATTAAATTCCAGTAAGTGTTTAATTTCTTTCTTTATTTCTTCCCTGACCAAGTTATCATTGAGTAGAGATTTGGTCAGTTCCCATGTGTACATGGGCTTTCTGTTGTTTTTGCTGTTATTGAAGACCAGTCTTAGGCCATAGTGATCTGATAGGAAGCATGGTATTATTTCAGTCTTCATGTTTCAATTGAGGGTTTGTTTGTGACCAATTATTTGCTCTGTTTTGGGGAAAGTATCATGAGTTGCTGAAAAGAAGGTATTTTCTTTTGCAATGTTCTATAGATATCTGTTATATCCATTTTGTTCATAACCTGTAAGAGTTTCACTGTGTCTCTGTTTAGTTTCTCTTTCAGTGGCCTGTTTATTAGTGATAGTGGGGTGTTGAAGCCTTCCACTTCTATTGTGTTGGGATCAATGTGTGTTTTGACATTTAGTAAAGTTTCTTTTATGAGTGTGGCTGCCCTTACATTTTGGGTATAGGTGTTCAGAATTGAGAATTTTCTTAGTGGATTTTCCATTTGATGATTATGAAATGTCCTTTTGCATCATGCTTGATTTCTTTTGGTTGAAAGTCTATTTTAAAGGGTATTAGGAACTCCAGCTTGTTAACTGGGACCATTTGCTTAGAATACCCTTTTCTATCCTTTTAATCTGAGAGAAACACTGTCTTTGTTATTGAGGTGTGTTTCTTGTATGCAGCAAAATGCTGGATCCTGTTTGTGTATCCAGTCTGCTAGCTTATGTCTTTTTATAGTTGAGTTGAGTCCGTTAATACTGAGAGACATTGAAAATAATTGACTGATGGTTCCTGATATGTTTATTCTTGTAGGTGGCTTTATGTGATCATGGTACTCTCCTTTTTTCTTTCTTTTGAGATGCTTATTATCTTGTCTTTTCTTTGGTATAGGTATCCTCTTTGTGCTGGAGTTTTCCTTCTATTTTCCTTCTAGAATCTTCTGTAGGGCTGTATTGGTAAGTAGATACTGCTTGAATTTGTCTTTGTCCTGGAATACTTTGGTTTCTCCATCTATGTTGATTGAGAGTTTTTCTGGGTATAGTAGCCTGGACTGGCATGTGTGGCTGTCAGAGTCTGCATAACCTCTGACAAGGCTCTTCTGGCCTTTTGTGTCTCTTTTGAGATGTCTGGTGTAATTCTGATAGAACTACCTTTCTATGTTGCTTAGACTGTTTCCCTTGTAGCTTTTAATATTCTTTCATGTTTTAATTATTATGTGACAAGATGATTTTTTTTCCTGGTCCTCTTTATTTGATATTCTATGGGCTTCTTGTAGCTTTATGACCATCTCTTTCATTAGGTTGAGGATTTTTTTTTTTCTATGATTTTGTTGATGTTTTCAAGGTCTTTGTACCAGGAATCTATATTCTCTATTCCAATTATTCTAAGGTTTAATCTTTCCATTGTGTCCTGAATTTCTTGGATGTTTTGGGTTAGTATTTTCTATGTTTTGACTTTTCTTTGACAGTTGTATCAATTTCTACTATGATATTTTTTACACCTGAGATTCTCTCTTCTATCTCTTGTATTCTGTTGGTGATGTTTACGTCTGAAATTCCTCACCTCTTTCCTAGATTTTCTATTTCCAGGTTTGCCTCCATTTGTGTTTTCTTCATTGTTTCTGCTTCCACTTTATGTCTTGGACAGCTTTATTCAATTCCTTCATATATTTGATTCTGTTTTCCTGTAATTTTTAAAGGGATTTATTTGTTTCCTCTTTAAGTGCTTCTACCTGTTTATCTGTGTTTTCCTGTTTTTTTCTTTCAGTGAGTTATTTATATCCTCCTTGAAGGATTCTATTATCTTCATGAGATAAGATTTTAGGTCAGCTGCCTGATTTTCAGATGTGTTGATGTATTCAGGGCTTGCCGTTGTGGGAGAACTGGGTTTTTATGATGTCCATGTATATTGGGTTCTTTGCTTATGGTCTTGCACTTGTCTCTTGCCATCTGTTTAGCCCCAGTGTTTGGTGGTCTGGGTGACTCTGTCTGGACTCTGCCTCTTTTGTCACTGGGTTGCTTTAGGACTCCTAGGCCTGTGGCCCTGGCTGTACCAGACTTCCATTGAGGCCTTCCAAATGTGATGTCTTCAGGGGAGCAGACTAGCTAGCTTGCAACCATCCTTAACTCCTAAGGATCTGATTTTACATACATAAATACATGTAGACAAAATACTCATACAATTAAAGTAAAATAAGTGAATTTAAAGAAACTGCTAATTATATGACCAATGTTTTTGTTAAATACCCATCTCTCTACTGATAAAATGAATAGAAAAGCAGCAGCAATTATTTTATAGAATGTTTTTATTACTTAATTATATAAATCTTTTGAAAATTCTTTACTACATAATGAATAATTCATGTTTGCTATTAACTCTTTTTTCAGTAATGCTCCCAAGGAAAATTTCTCTATCTTCACAGTCCTTCTCTGAATGGGAAGAATTTCTTGATGCATCTAAATACTTTACAAATAGATGTTGGTAAGAATACTATGATTAATTCAAACATATTATTTTTCATTTCAAATGCTTCACCCAAATCAATTACTTCATTTCATATTAAAAGTGGATACTTTCATGGCAATAGGGAATGCATGAATCAACTTTTTTCTATTTCAGGTTCATATTGAAGGTATTCATATATATTGACATAATATTCAGTATTATTATTTTAGTATTTGAAGATTTTAGGTAATGCCAGGCACAAAAGCAAGATATTATTAGAGACAAAATACATGTATGTACCTAATTTAAAAAAAAAAGATATTTTCTCTATTTTGTAAAACCAAAATCTAGAAGACCATTTGAAAATTTAACAATGTACCATCTGAGGAGAATAAGAAAACAAGTCAAAAACAGTTCACACTGAACACAAGTACAGCTCTTATAATAAATTATAAAATTCATTAGATTGAATAAATACTTGAATTTATGCAATGTAAACTAGGTTATATAAATTTTAAGTAAAATTTTTTATTGTTAATATGATTAAAAAGTACTACATTTATTTTAATAAGCTGTTTAAAGAAACAATTTCTAAACTTATGGGAATATAAGTTTGAGATAAATCAAGTAGCAAGTCTTGGTTATGTGATCCCTAATTAATTAAATGTGACATGATTCTCCACTAATGTGAAAATATGAGCCTATTTCATACCAATTTTCATGCTCCGTAGGGGTTTGCCTACAGTGAGTTTACTGAGCTCCTTTATGTTTTGCTTACCAGATTTGGTTTTGAATCTTCCTTAAAAATACTGCCTGCAGGCATGGAACTTTAAAGGCTTATTGTAATGAGAAGTATTTAGTTTTCAGGATAGGGTGCAAGCAAACAAGCTGCTTTCTTAGAGGCAAAACCTTTCAAAGAGCCTAATTAATAGAACCTAAAGCAGTATTTTAGCATCAAAACTACCAAGGAAACAAATTATCAGCTATGAGTTGGAGCATTTCAATTGAACTCTTGAACTCTTCTATGTTAATCAAACATTCTGAAGTGCTAGTTGTTTACACTAATTATATTTTGAAAATGTGAGATTACTTTTGCATGAAAAAATCGTGATCATACTTCTGTTACTTTGTATGGTATACATTCATTAAGTTGACTTTCTCTGAAGTTTTAGAGCATTCATGATACTGTAATTGTGACACTCACTTGTATTTTATTAAGAGATATATAGGCATCAAAATTATACAATGATGTAAATAAGAATACACAATTTTTTACAGTTATTTATTTAACTTTTGAACTATCTCCCTATCAGTTTAGACAATAATTAATAATATATATTCTCTTGTCAAAAAAATAACTTATCAAATTTAACTGAAATGCTTTTATTTTGCTACTATCCATTAAACTACAATCACTATTTTAATTTTTAATATTTATTTTCTGTGTATGGGTGTTTGGCATGCATATATATGTCTGTGTACTCTCTGCATGGTTACTCTAGTTGAAACTACTGGAGGGTATTAGATCCCCAGGGATTGGAAATACAGATTGCCCTGAACCAGTATGTGGGGACTGAGAATTAAGCCCAGTTCCTCAGGAAGAGCAGCCACTGTTCTTAACTGTTGAGCCACATCTTTGGCAACCACTATATTTTTTAAAATTTTTCCTCTAATCTCTGACTTCCATACTCAGGTAAAGAAAGGGTACATATCATTTGCATGCCTAATGATTTTGAAGAATTATATTGAGTTCTTCCAAGGAACAGAATTGTGTCTTCCTAGATGCTATTTCAAAGTGTTACAAACAATTATTATGGTATAACCCAAAGATACTTGTATCTATATTTGGAGTCAGAGGGAAGAGGGCTATTGATCATTCATAGAATAGCTTTGATCTGAGGGAAGCCTGAGGCCACTCTGAGGAAAAGAAGAAATTATACTATAATCAAAGAAATTAACATTATAATCTAGTCTAACAAAATAGAAATTAATCTGTCCATAGTGTAAAGCCTTCTGTGATGTAGGCTTGTGTTTGTAGTATTTTCTATTAATTTGATTCTCAACTCTACCTAACTAAGAGCAACTTGACTGTAGAAATGCTATTTAACTTCAGTTGAAATGATTATCTGTATTTATATATGTACACATATATTTCATATATGTATATATACATACACATATCTTTGACATACATAAAAATCACATTCACATATTAATGTTTCCACATGTGTTTCAAGAAATTTTAAGTAATTAAAAAAATACCATTTTCTGGTCCCATAGAGGAATTATATCAGAAGTACTAGTAGTGAACTACACGGAAAATCTTCACCTACTATACAACATTGTTTAAGTTATTGAAGAAGGTAAGAAAAACATCTCAAAAAAAAAAAGGAAATAATTTGAAATTATTGAAAATAACATTGTCTTAGTCAGGATTTCTATTTCTGGGCAAAAGATCATGACCAAGAAGTAAGTTGGGGAAGAAAAGATTTATTCAGCTGACATTTTCCACATTGCTGTTAATCACCAAAGGATGTCAGGACTGGAACTCAAGCAGGTCAGGAATCAGGAGCAGATGCAGAAGACATGGCTTCACAGTGAACCAAGAAAATTGTGGGAAAAGGTTCTGCTTATTCTTTATGTAACCAAACTCCATCACCTACAGGAAGTAACCCTAAGTGTACCCAAAGAAATGAAGTTTGGGAAATGGATGTGTTTCATTTTACAGTTCGCTAAACAATACTTGCATCATACAATCGACATATATTCAGAAAAAAGAAAAGGTATGCGTTCCTTCCAAAGTGATAAAAATCAGACATGATAAAGAGAAACCCCCTGAAGATCTCAACCTCAAACAAGAGAAAGATTGACAAGATCAACAAGATATATAGACTGATCTCTGTGCAAGGGGCAGACCTGGAACCAGCTGAGAACTACATGTCTATATATAGCCAATAAATCCAACTGGCTACAAAATTCCCATGATTTATTATTACATACAATCCTTTCAGATAGCATGAATAAAAATTTATATTGCAGTCTGATTATATGATCAAACTAACCTTTAAAGTTATTTTTCTGTCTTTATTGATGTACCTTAATTGATCTGTGAACCCTGCACATTCCATAGAAATATCTTGATAAAGCTATGTATTGCTTATAAGGCTTGAATATTGCAAGAAGACATCCCTGACTGGATGTTGATGTGCCAGGACTTGCTGTTATAGCTCTCTGCCTTATCATACCTCAACTGCATTGAAGCTCTTTCCTCTAAACACTTGCTTGCAGGACATTTTCAGAATGGTAGCTTGTTTTTCCAGCTTTTTGGATGATTACAGTCAGGACTTCAGCTAAGTCCTGAACTTTCTCAGCACTTAGAGACTAGACAACAAATAATGACAGCTAGCTTTCCTTTGATTAAACCATATTTCCTATTTCCTTTTGGGCTCCCCAAAAGATATTATTTATCCCACTTTAGCAGGAAGAAATCATAAGAAGACTATCATCCCAGACCCTTAAGTTGGGGTAGATTGTTTTGGTCTTGTTATGACTTATAGATATATTGTGTTTTAGAGGATGATTACAAATAATTATGGTCTTGGACAGGGAGAAAATAAAATAGGGAGCTGAGACTCAGGGATTTCTACTTTCATTTCCTCTTCTTTTCCTTTTTTTCTTAGATAAAAGGAAAGGAGTAGAGAAGAAAAAGAGGGGGTATAGAAATGCTATGGAAATTAGACAAATAGTGGTATATTATTGGATAAACACTTATTTGTTTATTATTATTATTATTATTATTATTATTATTATTATTATTATTTTTATAGTCCAATCATTATTCCCCTCCCAGTCCACCCTCCAACTGTTCCCCATCCCATCCTCCTTACACATCTCCAAGAGGATGGTGCTATACCCCCATCCCCACCCCACCTGACCTTCCCACTCTCTCACTCAGGATCTTTTTCTTTTCTTTTCTTTTCTTTTCTTTTCTTTTCTTTTCTTTTCTTTTCTTTTCTTTTCTTTTCTTTTCTTTTCTTTTCTTTTCTTTTCTTTATTGTTGTTTTGTTTTTTTGAGACAAGGTTTGTCTGTGTAGCCCTGGCAGTCCTGGAACTTACTTTGTAGACAAGGCTGGCCTCAAACCCAGAAATCTGCCTGCCTCTGTCTCCCAAGTGCTGGGATTAAAGGTGTGTGCCACCGCTGCCAGGCAGGATATTTTCTAGTTCCATCCATTTGCCTGCAAAACTCATGATGTCCTCATTCTTAATAGCTGAGTAGTATTCCATTTTGTAAATCAACCATATTTTCGGGATCCATTCTTCCATTGTGGGATATCTGGGTTGTTTGCAGTTTCTCAATTGCAGGGATAGAAATGGAGAAGAGACTGAAGAAAAGGAGGTTCTGTGGGTAGACCAACCTGGGATCCCTATGGTGTGTTTACAGACAGGAGCCTAACATCGCTGTCCTTTTAGATGTTCCGCTGGCAGCTGACTGAGACAAACACAGGTATCTACAGCCAACCATTGGACTGAGGTTGGGAACCTATTGGGTTCACTTAGGTAAAGGTTGGAAGAAGCTGAGTAAAAGGGCAACCGCAAAGGAAATCCAGCAGTCTCAACTAACCTGGACCTCTGAGATCTCCCAAACACTGTGCCACAAACCAAGCACCATACACTAGCTGGTCTGAGGCCCTCCACACATACACAGCAGAGGGCTACCTAGTCTGGCCTCAGTGGAGAAAGCATTCCTAACCCTTGAAAGCCTTGAGGTCCCTGGGGGAATATTCCCTTAAGACAGGGAGGAAGAGGAATGTGATGAGGAACTGTGGGAGCAGATCAAGAGGGGGGAAATGACTGGACGTTAAAAAATAAAATAATAGTAATAAAAACAATATTCATAATACACATAAAATAAGAAAAGAAAAAATAGTTGCACTTATAACATACATTATAAAGAAAAGTATGCAAAAATTTGCAATAATTTTTCATCCAATTGTCACAGGAGTAAAATAGAAAAAGACCTTGAAAAACCAACAAGATTTTCACAAAAAGAAATCAAGTAATAGCAGCATCGAGAGTTAAAGAAAATCTACATACGATTCACAGTTTTTAAATTTCAAATAAGAAGTTATATAGGAGGGGTTATGTTTTCAATTAGGAAAGATATAAACAAAATGAATGTAAGGGTGCATATTTGTAATCCCAGAACTTGGAAGTGAATATAAAACTATTATGTGCTCATGGCCAATTGCCCTATATAGGGTGTTTAAGTCTGGGCTATGAAACACAAGCAAATAAACATAAAAGTTTTCTACTTTTGAAGTAAGTCAGCTAGCCTCCATACTTAAATTACACAACAGTCACATTCCACATAAAACCCATTAAGAGATACACAAAGAGCTAGTAATGAGAATATTCAAGTAATACTATATATCTTAGTCAGGGTTTCTATTCCTGGACAAAACATCATAACCAAGAAGCAAGTTAGGGAGGAAAGGGTTTATTTGGCTTACACTTCCATATAGCTGTAAGTCAAGAAGCAGGAGCTGATGCAGAGGCCATGGAGGGATTTTTCTTTACTGGCTTGCTTTCCCTGGCTTGCTCAGCCTTCTCTCTTATAGAATCCAAGACTGCCATGCCAGAGATGGCCCCACCCACAAGAGGCCTTTCCCCCTTGATCACTAATTGAGAAAATGCCTTACAACTGGATCTCATGAAGGCATCTCCCAACTGAAGCTCCTTTCTCTGTGATAACTACAGCCTGTATCAAGTTCACACCCCAAACCAGCCAGTACACTATACAAACATATCAAGGTGTATTTAAATATATACACACACACATACACACACACACACACACACACACACATACACACACACACACACACACACACACACACACACACACACATATATATATATATATATATATATATATATATATATATATGAAACTAAGATTAATATAAAAATAAGAAAGAAAGGTGTAAGGGAGGATTTATATGGAGGAAAGCTAGAAATTATGAAATTATATTATAATCTCAAATAAATTTAAAATTTTTAATGTGGTTAGAGCTATAGCTCAAATGTAAAAAGCTTAGAGCTATTCCAGATTGCTAGCACCTAATCTGATGGCACACAACGACATGTAACCATCTCTAGGAGATCCAATGCTCTCTTTGGATTTAGCAAGCAACTGAACAAATGAACACACAAACTATTACATAAATATAATAAGATAAAACATAAAGAATAATATTAATGAACATAAGTTTTAAGTCAAGGTATATTAAGAATATTTTAAAAGATGGGATTAAAAAGTTGACACTAAATCAGTAAAATACATATCTTGATAAACAACCACACCCTTGAAGTTTGTATATATTGACCCCAAATAACAAAATACTCTGCAACTCCTATTGAACTGTTCTCTTCATAACCATTTATCTTTACATATTAAAGAAAAATGCTAAGCTCTATAAATTAATCATTAATGATGATGAAAGCAATTAACATTTTAATTGGAATTTTGAAAGCACAAAACACACAGTTGCAAGATTCTCCTTTAAAAAAGATTTAAAAAATAATTGTAAATATACATAAAAATGTACAGAAACATCATTAAATGAAAACAATTTATTATGATGGTATAAGTAATGTTTTATATATTTATTAATCATATTATTTGTTTATATTTCATTTGTTTATATTACACCTCTATAGATCCCGCTATACCCCTCTTTCTCCTTCCTTTTGCCTCTATGAGGGTGCTCTTCCACACATTCACCTACACCTGCCTCATGGCTCTAGCATCCCATATGTTTAATACTTTTAAAAAGACACACACGCACACACACACACACACACACACACACACACACACACACACACACATATATATATATATATATATGGTCCTACATGGCTCATATTATTAAATTTAAAGAGTTTTAATATATAACTAGACGAGTCACTCTTTATTCAGGAGCAGGATCTCTGGATCATTGTTTGTAGTCTGGTGACCAAATTCTTCTTATCTCTAACCTGCTGGACCGCAAATTGTGTTTGTCAGCTAATATCTTACCTTCAGCTCTAAATATGTAAGTCAGGGTTTGAGGATTCACTGGGTTATCAATTAACAAATACCAGTAGAAGCACTAGGTTTTAGTTATGAGCTTTCTGTATGTGTAGATTTCATCAAATAATCATTAGGGGGGTTATTTTTTTATTATTTTTATTTTTATTAGATATTTTCTTTATTTACATTTCAAATAATATTCCAAAAGTTCCCTATACTCTCCCCCTGCCATGCTCCCCTACCCACCCACTCCCACTTCTTGGCCATGGCATTCCCCTGTACTGGGGCATATAAAGTTTGCAAGACCTAGGGACCTCTCTTCCCAATGATGGCCAACTAGGTCATCTTCTGCCACATATGCAGCTAGAAACATGAGCTCCGGGGGTACTGGTTAGTTCTTATTATTGTTCCACCTATAAGATTCCAGACCCCTTCAGATTGTTAACTTTCTCTAGCTCCTCCATTGGGGGACCTATTAGCCTAGAGATGACTGTGAGCATCCACATCTGTATTTGCCAGGTACTGGCATGGCCTCACACAAGACAGATATATCAGGGTCCTTTTAGCAAAATCTTGCTCGCATATGCAATAGTGTCTGGGTTTGGTGACTGATTATGGGATGGATCCCCAGGTGGGGTAGACTATGTTCATAGCAGCCTTATTCATAATAGCCAGAAGCTGGAAAGAACCCAGATGTCCCTCAACAGAGGAATGGATACAAAAAATTTGGTACATTTACACAATGGAGTACTACTCAGCTATTAGAAACAATGAATATATGAAATTCCTAGGCAAATGGATGGATCTGGAGGGTGTCATCCTGAGTGAGGTAACCCAANCTTAGTGACTAGCTCCACACAGTCTCATCAGCCAGATTTCTTACAGAACCGATGATGACCATCCTAAGAAGGGCATATCCCACAATTGGCTGGGCCCTCCTGTATTGATCACAGATTGAGAAAATCCCTTATAACTGGATGTCATTGATGTATTTCCTCAACTGAGGCTCCTTTCTTTTTGCTGACTCCGGCTTATGTCAAGTTGGGACACAATCCAGCCAGTAGTTGACATAGATGAATGAGAAGCTGTTGTTGGCTGAGAGGGTCTTATGGAGACCCTTATACTACTCAGGCTGATACTACTACAGAGGCTTGCCTTCTGAAAAATAACAGTGGGTCAGCATTGCAGAGGACAGGATTAACCCAGCTCATTGAAGATTGAGTGGTACCTGAATAGAACCATTACCCTTAAATTAAAACCTCTTTTGCCTGAACAGATCAATACTTTGTCTAATCTTCATTACAGAGGCTTCCTCAGGCAGCAGATGGGAGTCTGTGCAAAGACCAACAAGACATGATGCAGGAGAGCATTTAAATAGGAGGTCTCTATTAGGTCATTCCCCTTGGATATTAGGGAACTCCGTGGAAGATGGGGAAGAAAGACTACATGAGTCAGAGGGCCTGGGGACCCCAGGAGAAAATAGCCCAATGAATCAACACACAGAACTCTAATGGACTTAAAGAGGCTGAAGAAGCAAGAATGTGACCTTCAGGGGGCTGCACCAGATCGTCTTTTTATATATTATGACTGTCAAGGTACTGATTTGTGGGACTCCTGACAGTTGAAGCAGAAGAGTCTCTGACTCCTTTCCCTGCTTTTGGAACCCTTTCCCTCTTAAAAGATTTGCTTTGTACAGCCTTGATATGAAGGGTTTTGCCTTGTCTTCTGCTTCTCCTCCTCCTCCTCCTCCTACTCCTCCTCCTCCTCCTCCTTCTTTTTCTTCTTCTTCTTCTTCTTCTTCTTCTTCTTCTTCTTCTTCTTCTTCTTCTTCTTCTTCTTCTTCTTCTTCTTCTTCTTCTTTAAAACCTTGTTTTGTATTTTTTAATTTTTAAGGCTGTCTTTTTATGGAGGGCTGCTGATTTTTGAAGGGATACTGAGAAGGAAAGGATTTAGGGGAGAAAGGAGAGAAGATGGCAACTTAAATGAGTGGATGGAGAGGAAAGAAGAAAATGACTGGGATGTGTGATGTGATTCAAAAGTCTGTTTTCAATAGAAAAACCATGCAAAATAAAGATACTTCATATTAATCAACAACCAATTCTTCAAGCAGTGCCTAGAAAATGGGGAAAAACAGCTAAATATCCTTCCATATATTAATGGACAATAAAAACATGGCATATATGCATAATGGAATACTAGTCAACTGAAATTTACTGGTAAATAAATGTATTTAGAAAGCCTTATAATGAGTGATATAACCTAGTCACAGAAAGAAAAAATGTCCAAGGCATTCACTTACCTGTGATTCATTGTTCCAAATCGTCAGATGTGAATAGACAACATGAATTAATAGGAACGCAACCGTGTAGGGGCAAGGGATCCTTGAGAGGGGAGTAGTAGTGGTCAGGTGATCTGAAGGAAGAACCACAAAACAGGAAGTGGGTCTCCAATGGGAAAGGACAGGAAATTAATAAAGAAGAAGGGCAGAGAAACATACAACCTATAACATCATTTAAGTCCTGCATATATGGTCCAAGGAATACCATCAAAGATGGACTTCAGAAATATTCAAAGCCAGAATATTTAGAAGTCTACTATGAAATAAACTTCCCTAGAACCCGCTTCATAAATAAGTAAAGAATGATAAATACATAAGTATGTACATTGAGATGGCAAGGAGGGTAAATCTCATAGAGTTGTACATAGGGGACAAGAAATTATAGGCATCTTATAACTTCTGAGAGAGGTGGAATTAATCTTTTCCAAGGATGAGCCCATAATTAATCCTTCCCAAGACAACATAGTTATATAAAATAACCAAATATATACATAAATAACAAAAATACTTAGAAGGTTGTATTTATATAGTTGTATGTACATACATTTATAATATTTTGCATATATAATATTTATATACTTATGAATATATATGTAGGATTAATATTTGGGGAATAGACTATCAATTTGAAACTTGGTGGGTCATGGAAAGATTTTGACAGATCGTGTTTCATAGGTTCTGGAAAAAAAGAAAAGACTCAGTGATGTAATGGACAAAAGCAGCTGACCCCTGTGGTTGAATTAGAGAAAGGCTGGAAGAAACTGAGGAGGAGGGCAACCCTGTAGTAGGACCAGCAGTCTCAATTAACCTGACCCCCTGTGACATCTCAGACAGTAGACCACCAACTAGGCAGCATACACCAGCAGATACAAGGCCCCCAACACATATACAGTAGAGGACTGCAGGGTCTGTGTTCAGTCAGAGATAAAGCACCTAACCCTCAAGAGACTGAAGACCTCAGGGAGTTTAGAGGTCAGGTTGGGGGGGTGAGGGGTGGGGACTTCCTCAGGTAGACAGAGGATGTACAAGATGCAGAACAGTCGGAGGGTGGATGGGGCGGGGGAGGGAGTAAAACCTGGTGTGTAACAAATAAATAAATAGATCAACTACTTAATTATTTAAAAAAAAAAAAAGAAGAAAATAAACCCAAGAGACATTAAAAAAATGGGATCATGCTGTAATCCCAGCTCTACTATTGTGAGATGAAACTCAGAGACTAGAGAATCCCTGGGAATTTCAGGCAAGCTAACTTTGAATATGCTGAAAAACAAAAACAGTTCCTTCAACAAGGTGAATGGAATGGCAAAGATCCACATAGTGGATTTCCTTCAAGCACCTCACAACTGCCCACTACACACACACTGTGACACACGATCGCATGCATGAGAATGAACACACACACATATGAGCATATGCACACAAAGTCATCAGTTGTACACACTAAACACACAGGGAGAGAAAGAGATAGAGACAGACACACACACATACACACCACACACAGAGAGAAAGAGAGATAGATAGATAGATAGATAGATAGATAGATAGATAGATAGAGAGAGAGAGAGAGAGAGAGAGAGAGAATATAATAAGGAAAAGGCATTGAAATTTGCCAAATCAATGCAACAAAACTCAGAAGCTCTACAAGAGCAGTACCACTTAACCACTTAGGTATATCTTAACCATGGAGACATATCTCCAGCACTTAACTATTGACAATGAAGACAAATTATAATACGAATAAAGGCGAAGCTGATTATTATAATGAAATTCTTTGTTAAAGTTTAAATACTTTATATTAGTAAGTTTAAGGCAATGAGAAAGTGATTATACATGAGTTATCTTAGAAGGTTTCTACTCTTAAGATGCACTAGCACATGAGCTACCACAGGCCTAAAATTCAAGAAGATAAAGAAATATGAATTTGAATAAAGGCCTGTCTAGGAAAAAAATCTAGATTAACCTAACAGATGTGGTGTGATAGTTCAGGAATGTCTATCTCCTGTTGGTCAGGACAAATCCCATAGACTCTGATTCTATAAGGCTGGATTTGTCTTGGTAGCCTCAATCTTATACTGAGGTCTAGAGAACTCATGGAGACCTGTTGATCTTCATTGCACCTTGATGACATGGGAAAGGAATGGATGAACATGTCAGCAAGAGTGAAAGCAAATAGGCAGGAAAGCAAAGTTGCTGTCTTCTATAACCCTTTATCCTGGCTGCCACCAGAAAGGGTAAACCACATTTTTTGTGCTCATTCCTAAGTCAAATAATGTGGCCAAGAAAATAAAGGATTCCCAAGAAAATTGTATTTTAGTTGAATCTAGATACAATTAAGTTGAGAGCCAAGATAAGACATCACATACAATACATTGTTAGAAACGGTATGTGAGAATAGCATGTAGAGGCAGAAAGACCATTGGAACCTATATATCTAATAAGCTTAAAAATTAAGATTTCAAACCTCATTGCTACAGAGGTTGCACCCTCAGTAGCAATGTTTTGAATGACCTTCATTTTAATTGCCTCAAACTAATTTTGACTAAAATATGAAACACAAAGTAAGGCTGTTATTTTTTGTAATAAACAAATTTAAGTCTTAGTAGTTTATGACAATAATGATTGGTATTACTCATAATTGTGTTGGTTACTTTGCATCATCTGTTATTTTTGTTTGTTTGTTTTTGTTTGTTTGTTTTGTTGGTTTTTTTTGCATTGTCTTAGGGTTTTACTGTTGTGGGTTTACACCATGACCAAAGCAAGTCTTATAAAAACAACATTTAACTGGGGCTGGCTTACAAGTTCAGAGGTTCAGTCCTTTATCATCAAGGTGGGAGCATGGCAGTATCCAGGCAGGCATGTAGTAGGCAGAGCTGAGATTTCTACATCTTCATCCAAAGGTTGCTAGTGGAAGACTGACTTCCAGGCAAGTAGGGTGAAGTTCTTAAGCCCACATCCTCAGTGTCACACCTACTCCAATCAGGTCACACCTATTCAACAAGGCCACACCTCCAAATATTGCCATTCTCTGGCCCAAGAATATACAAACCATCAAACACATGTAACATCATATTTCTTGCTTGTTCTGGGACAACCAATAGAGCCCATATAATGTAGATAAAACTAAACACACATATTATGCTTACCATATGTGTATAATATTATTTAATATATATTTCATGGTATAATATAAAATATTGAAAGATAATGTTTTGTACATTCATTAATATAGAGGAAACTATTTTAAATCATATAAAGACAGAAATGGTGAGAGGTTTATTGGAACTTCAGAATAGATTCAAGAAAGAATAAAGAATGGGAAAATGCTAGTTTGGAATCTGATATTTTATAAGTTGAATTCATTTTACCAAAAGTTATATGGTCTGTCAGATTATTAAATTTTTTCTTTAGAGTAAGAAAATCTCTCATTTTATAATAAAAACTTAGTTTATCTAAAATTTATTATTTTATTATTTCTGCTAAGTACTGCAGATTTCCAAAAGATAGAACATATCTTTTATACTATATTTTTATAACTTAAAAATTAACTTTAAATATATTTTGATAATATTCTCCTCCTAATCCATGCTCTTCCAGGTCTTTTCTTCCTCCCTACCTAGAATAATATGCTGGCATAATGTAGTTGAAACAGGCAGCCCCTGAAGATTCATCTTCATAATTGCACAGATTAATTTTATGTCATGCTAAATATTATTCTGGAATATACAGGTTAGAATTCTAAAAATACGTAAAGAAAACCATCCTATTAGACTTAGGATATTTTCTGACTTTGATTCAACAGCTCAGGAACATTAACACAAATAAGAGGAGGTAGAAAGTTTGACTAAATATTAAACTAGGCTAAAATTAAATATAAATTCTTAAAAAAAACAGTTATGATCCTATACACACTAGTGTATTTGAAATACTCAGTCTTCTGTACAAGGTATGCTTTATATGTTGCATGTTATATAATGAAAGAATCAACAATCAAATTATGAGAGTGTAAGCCTTTAACAAGATTAAGACATCTCAAAATATAATCAGTTTAATCATGTGCTTTGTTCTTTTCAGAAAAGAGAAACTTGCTCTTACTAAAACCTCCCTAATATTTAAGGCCCTCTGGTTGCAACATATTTATGCATTATGTGTTATAAAAGTAATATAGGTGATAATTGTAGAGTCTCCATATTTCTTTTCATCTGTCTTGCTATCACAAAGATTCCTTAGGAACAACACCACACTATTGTTCTCTTCCTCTTAATGTTTGTATTCAGCACCTTTCATTACTTTGCAGACAAATAAATCTTATGCCTTTAATATTTTTTGTTTTATTTGTTCTTAAAAGCATCACAGGCTCATGACTGGCTTCAATCTACCACTTCTTGTTTGCATTTCTTATAATATTTTCATATAAATGTTTGTACTTGAGGATTTCTCATAAATTCAGCTAGTAGCTAGAATCCTTTTATGAAACAAAAATAAAAGAAATGGTTGGCTTATTAAATATCTTTCACATTGTGTTTTTGCTCTTAATAATTTGCCTCTACATGACTAATAGTACCTAACTTCAATTTTGAAAGCATTGGAAAGAATGTCTAGGTGCCCAATAATTCTTCATATTTTCTATGGGACAATAAGTTGAGCCATTGTTATCCAGTATAGTAAGTACATATCCCAAATTCCCTTTGTCTTTGCTTTGAGTTCTGTTTTTCCAGTAAATCTCTTAGTAGGGATGTCAATCATTTTGATAGTCAATCTCTGCCCATCTTCAATCACTAAGAGACTAAATTCAGGAAATTTGATTTTCTATTGCAATGCAATATTAAGAGCAAGCCATCATTGGGAAGAGAGGCCCCTTGGTCTTGCAAACTTTATATGCCCCAGTACAGGGGAATGTCAGGGCCAAGAAGTGGGAGTGGGTGGGTAGGGCAGCAGGGCAGAGGAGGGTATAGGGAACTTTCGGGGTAGCATTTTAAATGTAAATAAAGAAAATATCTAATAAAAATATTTAATAAAAAAGAAAATGAAAAAAATGTTAATATTCAATATGTCCCATATATTATCATCAGTAAAATTGGTTACTATATTTTAAAAATATTTTTCCTGGTGCTTGCTTTGTAGTAACAGATATATGCTTTGCTTCTGAATAATAGTAAATCTATTTTTTTCTATTATTTAAAGAGGTTATAAAGAAATTCCACATCCTACATGGCTAATTTAAATCATTTGTGTTCTTGTCTTACAAGTAGTAAAATATATACATTTTATAATCAGCATAAATGCCCAGAACTAAAAAGACATGTATTTTTCATTTTCATTTCAGTGACACAGAAGCCAAAATATTTCCATCAAATAATGTTATCTCATTTTAATTTGCTTCTTTAAAATGTAACAAATGAGGAAATTAAATACCAACCTATAACTGTTTAGTATTATTTTTAAATAACATATATCATTATTGATATTTGCTCCTGAACTATAAAATTATATAATCTTAATAAGTATATTTAATGACAATTATTCCCTATTGTATTTGAATAGAATATATATATATATATATATATATATATATATATATATATATATATATACTGTATTCAAATAAATTTGTCCTTTGTCCTATCCCCAAGCTCCATCAAAGTTCCTCTACACAAATCCTTCTAAACTTTATTGCCTCTTAATGTTTAAATATTATTGTTACACTCACATACATATACACAGACATGTAGACATATACACACAATTTCATTATATATGAACTATATTCATATTCATAACTCAAACCTACTTAGTTTATTTAGTATTGCTCATATACGAATGTATTTAGGGCTTACAACTTGGGATTGTATAACATCAAAGATTTTGCTCCTGGAGAAGACTGATTCTTTCTCTCTTGGCATTCATTATTGGCCTGGGTAGATCTCATGCATCATCAAATATACTTTTTCCTTAATTGTAATATAATTCATATATATATATATATATATATATATATATATATATATATATATATACATGAGACTAACATTATTGGGATAATATACATATGTATATATAGATGCACATGCACATCCATATTTTAGGACTAAATTATTGCTGTCTATACAAGAATTTATAAATTCTAAGTATAAGTACCTCATAGATAAACAGAACTCTTAGCCTTACTTTGTTTCAAAGCACACAGGAAATCTTTTCTGCACATATTAATGATAACTGGCTACTCAGTGATATTATTTTAATTTTAAAGTAGACTAATAGGAGTTGACTGCTGGCTGCCTGTGCACAGTATTAAGTGATAATAAGTATAGAATTACTTGTTGGGAGAGGCTTATGTCATAAGCTGACTGTCTAAATGATGAATATATAATGAAATTAAATAGAATTGAGACAGATGGTTCTAGCTTTTGATCAATATGCATATCTTCATAATCAGATAATAAGTCCATTGCTTGGAAGATCAATTAGGATATAATAACTTGAAAAAGTAAATCATTTCACTTTTTGGCATTTATGAGACAAAGAAAAAAAGTAAATTCCATTTTAAGTTGCTTAAAATATTGCTTATTTTTATGCAATTAATTAAAAATGGAAAAGCAGGCATTGTCATTTTGTTTCTGTCTCAATGTAAAATTATTTTGTTTGTTGTATACATTTTAAAGAAATGATTTTCAAATTAATTTTGTAGATTTCCAGTTTTTTATCTTTAAGGAGACAGAAACAAAACAACATGTTTTTAACTGTTGTAAATATCAGATAGTAAGGTATTTAAATTAAAGTAAAACTACAATACATCCCTGGTGTTCCTTGCAAACATCAAGTAAAATGAGTCATTATTATTGTTTAATATGTCCATACTAATTTTGCAATATATATTTTAAATTATGGTAAGATAACATTTTAACATACTGCATTATCACATGCATATATATATATATATATATATATATATATATATATATATATATATATAATTTTTTAATTTGCTTTAAGATTAATTAAGATGATCGGTTTTTAATGTTTTTACAACAATAATGTTATTTGCAACTTGGAAAAATAACTTCAGTAATATAACATTATTTGTGATGATTTTGAACATTACTATATCATAAAACTGCTAGTTTTCATTTGGAAAATTACAATAAGTAGGATGACTCTAAGACATTTACTAGTTCCTTTTGTGAAATGCAAGTGATATGAGGCCAAAAGTATTTTAAATCAAATTTTTCTTTTTGAAATGTAAGTTATTTTATTTTAATAATTAATGAAGTTATTTCTTCTGCTAACTACTACCCAGAAATTTGTTTCAGAGACATAATTAGACATTTTGTAGTATCAAATTATTACACTGCATCATATTTGTTGAAAAATATGTAGCTTTATAGTTGCCATAAATATTTTATCAGCACTAGACGTATGACAGATGAATTAAATTTTCCTCTTAAACTATCAGAATAAGGTTGATGTTAGATTGCAGTCATAAAGGAGAACTAATTTACATATGAGAACACCATGCCCTCCCTCCATTCAATGAATGATAGAGCATGAGGCCTGATGGTCTTGACTGGTACTTCATGTGGTTATCTCCTCTTAATATCAGGCAATGGTGCAGAGAAGGCATTTCCTTTGTTTATTGTTTTAAAGACTTTTGTCACACAATGCAGTTTGTATTCATTTGTAATTAAAATGCCATTAAGGAACCATTCTTCAGCTGCAAAACACTTTACAGTAAAGACCTCATTTACAAACCTTCACTATTGGTATAGACTCAATTTTATAACAGGTATAACTGTGTCCAAGTGTAAAGCAATGATGCATTGTTCAATTACTTTTAATAGAAGACTTCAGTTTATAATTTAATTATATATTACTGTTTTATTGTTTCCTGATTTATATACTTGGGATTTATCTGATCAACGGCTCTGAAGACTTACAGAATTTAAAGCCTACACGTAAATGTTCCTGTGAGGATCCTAGAGCTGAACAATGTGTGTGGACAATGTAATTATAAATGTTATAGGCCAAGGATGACAAACTTCTCTCTGTATTCCCTATTTTCTCTTTTCTGCTTCAGCTGACATTTCTCTTTTCTCTCCTGTCACATCTATCTCTCTTTTTTCTCTCTGAAATTTCCAGTTCAGTTTTAAGGGGGGCCTCATAACACTACTTAACAAGAATGCCTATCTTAACTACTATTGGTTGCCGTGCACAATAAAATTAAGTGTGTTTTGCTGTTTTTTAAATTTGTTTCTAAATCGTTTCAAATCTGTATTGATATAAGCCTTATCAATTGAATAGCTTATTGAAGATAATTTGTAATAACTTTATCTCAAGATGATCATATCACAGAAACTGAATCTATTTCTTTCTGGCACTAAGATCCAAGTATCATAAACAGAGTAATATAAGTCAACAACCATATGTTATTTTCCTGCTTTATATAGAGGATAAATATTCAAAATAAAGTTGTTATCAGGGCAGGTGTCCCTCTTCAGCCACATCTCATCCTGCTTCTGAGGATATGAAGATCAGGCAGTTGCTAGAAGCATCAATTTTACCTCTGTTTTATATATATATATATATATATATATATATATATATATATATATATCCATATATCAATATATCCATATATCTATATATCCATATATCCATCTATCTATCTATATATCTATATCTCTCTCTCTATCTCTCTAACTATTTCTCTATCTCTCTATCTCTATCTATCTATCTATCTATCTATCTATCTATCTATCTATCTATCATCTATCTATCTATATCATGTCCTTGAGGAAATATGTGCGCTTAGAGGAAAGGCATTTAAGCACACATATTTCTTCTAGGACATGATGATAGAGAACTTGTTCCTTCCCTATGATAATATGACTTCAAACCAGGCAATCACCTCTAAAATGTCTCCATTCTCAAATAGGCATACATTTGTAGTTACTATAGTATAGTATGTCCAATTTTCTTTTGTGTAACAATTGATATAACAGACAATATTAGATTATCAAAACAAAACAGAAATTATGAATCCCATAAGAACACAAGATATAGAAAGTACAATGCATAAACACAAATGAAGTTTTCATTATATGTAAGGTTATTTATTATACAGAGCCTGTTATTGAAGATGCTGGTAGGAGCATCATACATACTGATAGAGCACTAAATTCATTCATTAAATACTAAAATGTGTCTTTTGTATAATTATATAGCTCCTGTGTCCTTAATATCAGAATTCCATGCTTGGGAATGTGTGTATGTGAGTGTGTGTTTGTGTGTGTGTGTGTGTGTAATCAGATAAACACTACTGCTGAGAAATGAAACAACTCCTTCCCCTTGTTTTTTCACTTCATATATCCAGTGAAAATCAGTCCAACAAATATCCTTAGAATTCTTGCATTTTTTTCTTGAATTTGAAAAGTGTGAATTAGTATCTGATAAGCACATCAGAAAATAATAACAGCCAGTTGTCCAGAGTAGACTCAGAAACAGTCCTGAGGCATTTCCAAGACAAAGCCATTTTGTGTAACTAAGGATGCTAATGAAAATGGTTTGGGGGGATCTATATTGTTACCAAACCTAATAAGAAGTGCACAGGCAAGGAGATCATCTGTGTCAGGGATCAAGGAGCCTGATTCTTCTACACATGGTTTTCTGAAAGTGAGTCATATTAAAATATAACAGTGGAAATATGACATCTTAAACCTTATCCCAGATCCAGAGTGCAACTGGCCTTCCTATGGCACGTGTCTCATCCTGGTTACCTATCTTTTTATTCCTACACAAATACTTTGTTTACTTTGAGAATATCTAAAAAGGAGAGAAATAAAAGGATATTCTCACTCCACTAGAGGCTGTTTAAAGGTCATTATCATTATCTTTGAAAAATATAATTGAATAGACAGTGCATTTTTTCTTTTTCTTTTTCTTTTCTTTCTTTCTCTCTTATTTTTTTTTTTTTTTGAGACAATGTCTCATGAGTACCAGGTTGGTGTCTTGAACTCACTATGTAGCCAAGGATGTCTTTGAAATTGTCAACTTCCTACCTCCTTGATGCCAGTGAATGCTAGGTAAACTCTCTAAAAACTGCCCTCCATTTCCTAGAAGAACTTCCAAAAACCTGAAGACCAAAATTGGCAAATGACAAAGACAGCAAAACGTTAACATTTTGACATCTCTTCGCTAAACTCCTCTGTGAGTGCCAACCCCTTTAGTTAACCAAGAGCTTGAGAAGTCAAGTACTCCTTCTGTGCCCTGTCATACATCATTGCTGCTGGCATAATACTCTGTTATCCCCAGTGTCTCTATGGGAAAGGAAAGGACCTCACTGGGAACATAGTGACTACTGAAGTGCTGACCATCTGTTGGTTGATAGTGTTGGGACTTAGGGACAGAGATGCTTTTAATAATTTAATGTATTAGAGATATGGTGTATTTTAAACCAATTAGCATTACTTATTTCAAAAATATTTTCCATGTTTTTAATCAAATCATTTTTTTACAATCATTAAATTTTAAATAGTATAGTTTTATCCTGTTACCAGGCCTAGAATGCTCAAGTCTAGGTGAGTTAAGTCTAGGGTTATTTAAATTTTACACTGAGAAAAGTAGAAACATATGGCTGAAGTAAAATTAAAAAAAAAAAATTACAGAAAGTTTATATAGAAGGAACCTCTATATTATAATAAAGACTTGGGGAGCTAAAGGATAATTTAACCGAGAAAAATTGATTTATTAGAGGTCTATTACATAATTTGCTTTTACTGAGTGACTCCTAGATCTCTATGTACTTGGAACTAATGAGCACACCAGAGCAGTTCATGTGTTATTTATATGTATGATGGGCCTTAAATCATTTCATTTGATTTATGACCATTCTCACATTTATATAGTCAGTTTCTCTTTTACTCATAGAATGAATCCAACTTTCTGTATATTTAATATTGGTTAATGATATACTAATAAGTATTATTACTGCTCTGAAGTCATATTATTGGGTGAAGATACTGTGATTTAGGGACAGAGATGCTTTTCTTAAATAATTAAATGTATTAAAAATATGTTATATTTTAAAGAGCATTATTTATTTACAAAATGATTTCTTATATATTTGTTAATTCTTTGTTGTTGTTTTGTGTTTTTTTTTGTTTTGTTTTTGTTTTGTTTTGTTTTTTGAGACAGGATTTCTCTGTAAAGCCCTGGCTGTCTTGGAACTCACTTTGTAGACCTCGAACTCAGAAATCTGCCTGCCTCTGCCTCCCAAGTGCTGGGATTAAAGGCATGTGCCACCACTGCCCGGCGTATTTGTTAATTCTTACCACCATATACTTTTAAAATAATGTAAAATGATGAAGAAAAGAATTTAATATACACATGTGAGAAGGGCTTGATTCTAACTATTGAAATGTTTATTTGGGGACTTTAACCACAAATGCCTACCATTTTGCTTTCCTCTTCTCTCATTTTTATCCAGGAGTTTGCTTTTATGACTGGCTAGATATTTACAATATCTTAAAGATTTATTTTTAATTTTAACTATGTGTATGTGTGTATGCATGTGCCTTGTGGCACACATGAATTCAAGCCCCAGAGAAGACAGAGATTGGATTTCTTTGAACTGGAATTATAGGCAATTGTTAGCTAACAGATGTAGACTCTGAGAATTAAACTGAGGACAACAGATACAGTAATGTGGACGGGCGGATAGAACTGCTCATTGCTTTCAACACATGAATCTTCTAGTATCATGAAAGATAGCCCTTGTATTTGGAGGATACTGATCAGATCCATCTCAGTGATATCTGGGCCCTGTTTCTGATGTGCATATTTTCATCAAGAGTTCTATACCTTCAGTCTCTTGGGGTGCAGGGTAACCTAAGGTAAAAGCAGTGAACTGCATGTTTGGGGAAATCACTTAGAGAGCCCTGGCTAACAATTAAAGAGGGCTTCTAAAGACTGTGTCTAAGGGTTTTGTTCAGTGGCTTTTGTCTCTTGGAGGTAGCAATGTCAGTCAACAGGGGAAAAGTTCATTAACCTATGTTGTATATTTAGACATATGATTATGAGCTATATAAACAACCATAATTGAAAATAACTAAGGTGCAGTAGCGGCCAATACAATGAGATAGTAACCAACAGCTCTCTAACTAGACTTAAGAAACTACCCAACAGAAGGAAAATCATGCCTAGTTCTGGAATCATAGCCAAACTACCAGGTTCTAGTTAAGTCCTTGCTATTAGAAGAGTATTTATAATAAATAATTTAATAAATCAACATAATCACAAACAACAGTATATAAATATGTCCCTTTTCCTATAAATACCTGTGCAGAATATAGAGTGAAGAAGCTATACACTGAAAGCCTCACAAACCTGACTGTCAATATGAAGTGAACAAGAATGCACTCATGGACATGCCAAAAGATTTTTGGAATAGACCTTGAGGCCTCAATCTTGCAAAAAGAACTAATGGCAACTAAAAAAAAAAAAAAAAAAAAAAAAAAAAAAAAAAAAAAAAAAAAAAAAAAAAAAAAAAAGTAGACTCAGGAAAAGTGGAATCCCCCAGAAAGAACATACCATGTACAGAGCAATTATATCTAGGAGTACATATACATACACACACAATAAAACTAAATGAATAAAAAGATGATTAATTTGAAGAAAAATTGAGAGGACTACTTGGTGGAGGTTGTGGGGAGGAAAGAGAAGGCAGAAGATATTAGAATTTCTCACATAAATGTGTTCATGTTTGGTATTTTGTTGTGTATTATAATGCTAAGTGCAGACCCCAGAGGTCAGGTTGCCTCAGAGATGAGAGTTCTTATGTAAATCCAGGTGACCTTGCTCCAATTTATTTCTGATTGGTAAATAAAGGTACTGATGGCCTTACAGATTCTGTGTACCTGGTTTTATTTTGAAGTCCTTGGACTTGAGCTTTGTGCAGGGTGATAAAAATAGATCTATTTTCATTCTCCTACATAGACACTGCCAGTTAGTCCTGCACCACCTATTGAAGATGCTATTTTATTCCACTGTAAGTTTTTGGCTTCTTTGTCATAAATCAAATGTGTATAGGTGTATGAGTTTACTTCTGAGTCTCCAATTCTATTCTATTGATATATCCCTCACCCAAAAGATGCCTCACTGTACCAGAAGGACACACATGCTCCACAATCTTCATAGCAGCCTTATTTATAAAAACCAGATGCTGGAGAGAACCCAGATGGCCAGACAGCGGTGCTGGCCAGACCTGATTGTATCACAGCCTCTGATCTGGTGGGGTTTCTTTGTCCCTGATCCTGCTGGCACAAGACACTCAGGGATTCTTTGGAGCTGATGTTGCATTCCACTCACCTGTGATCCTCAGGGGATCCTGGGGTGATCCTGAGGTCCTGGGGAGTGGAGAGTACTCTGGAGACCTTAGCAGCCTCCACTGGGCTCAGAAGGAAGATGATGGTAGCTTCTTCTTATTTTGGGTTCCTTCATGTTCTCTGAAATAATTTGTACCAAGTGAGCTAAGTATCTACTTTGACTTCATATACATGTAATTTTCAGTCTAATCAAAACACATTTCTCAAGATTCTAACATGGTGCTTTTTTAAATGTCTGCTCAGCTTAAGGTGTAAGCTGTTGATCTACTCAGACAAGTACATGCTTTCATCACTCTAAAAGGTATAAACTATATACACAGCAAACATTCTGTTACCATAGGAACAGAAATAAGACAAAAGCGAAAACTTGTGCTGCCATTTTAATGTTGTTTCATTTGTATTTATTTAGTGAAATACAGGATTTTCCCCTCATTAAGCTACTTACTCTTTCCTGAGGCCATGTTATTTAAAAGTACTACATATATTCCTTCCCAAATGAGCTTATATTAAATTTTCAATTTTAAAATTTAAATAAGGTATAAACTCCAGAAAGAAAATGATATAAAAATCACATCAATTCCCCTCCCCACATTCACGCTCAGTAAACAAAGCATAATAACTTTAGTCTATGAAATGTCATTCAACAAACATCAAGAAATGAGCCAATGGGTATTTCTTTCATTCAAAACTGAATTACACTGTGGATTCCCAGATCTAATGCACTTCGAGAGAAAGCTCAATATAAAATCTCTGCATATAGAGGAGCTTCTTTACTTTATGAATGTTGACTTTTGAGAAAAGACGTACTTAGTTATTGTACAGACTTTTCAGTCATAAGTATACACTAAGGCTAATGCCATAAATATGAAATGCTTTATAGGATGCTGTTTAGACTTGGTGCTAATAATATGTGTGATGAAAAGGTCTCAAGCCAAATTCATCCTGTAAGAATGATTTTAAATCTTAGCATTTATATTTAAAGCTTGAGAATGGATAGAGTGGTAGGCAAGTGTAATGAGAAGCCCAACCTAAGTACCACCATCCTTTTGAGAGAAGCCTATACTATTCTGTCTCAAAACACCACATACTTACTTTATTTATACAATTATACTGAAAATAGTTTGATTAAAAGCAACTGACTATAAAATAACCCTTTAAAACTCGTTCAATGCTTTCACAGGGGGAACGATTTTTTGTGATTTAAGTGAAATAGAGTATCATTTTGATAGATTCTGAATTAAAGCAAAGTAACTATGCTTATAATATTCTAGCATTTTCTACATGTTTGTGCTTGTATAAAGATCCATATTAGTACTCACTGATTAAAATTTAGATGCACCAATAAAGAATATTAGAAACAGAAATAGAAACTTAGCTAAGAGTACTCAATATTCTTACAAAGAACTTGAGATCAACTCAAAACTGTCATATCAGGAAGACAGAGCTCATTCTATTTCTACTTCCTAGGGACCCAACAACTCTACCCTCTACCTCAATCATGTGCACATACCTATACACAGATAGATATATACTTATACCTGTATACATGAACACATAATCAAGAATAAGCAAAGCTTAAAATGTGAGAAGTATATATGTAGCTGCTGGTAACTCAAGAAGCAACTAATAAAACAAGTAATAGTGCACATGTTATTCTTAGAGCAAGAATTCTGTAATAATTTATTTGGGTGATGACAGGGTTGTTGCAATAATGATCTCAAAGCAACTGAGGTAACTCACAAGACTTCCACAAAACTCAGCTACTGACCACTACTGCATGGAGTAGGAACAGACTCAAAAATCTCCTTAAAATTATTAAAATAAATAAATAAATAAATAAATTCTGTTAAAATTGTCCCCCCCCCAAAAAAAAGTCCCCTTAATTTACTGGGAACCTGTTGCCAACTCATGGCTACTCAGAGGAGTCAGTTTTCCTGTGTGGTGACACATGGTACAGTTGATGGCACCTCACACCCATGCTCACAGTGACAGCACTGAATGGAAAGAATACAATATATAAATGAATATATATTTATATATTTGTGCCATATAATATATATGGCAAAAATGTTATGAAAACAATGGGATATTCTGGGAGGAGTCAGGAGGGAAAGGCTGAAGGATCAATGTGATTTCAATAATATAATTATGAATAAAATTACCAAAGCAAATTAAAAATTCTGAAAAAAATGTTTTATTCTTTGAATGCCTTTATGATTGTTGTATGAATATTATTTTGGGTATAATTGTTTAGTTTATTTTTTTAAGAATGTCATCTAGCTTTCCCAAACTATATTACATCAACATACTTCTGCTACATCATCTATCATTCATTGTTTTGTGAAATATCTCTTCACCCATAGATAATAATGATATAAATGAAAAATGTTTCCAATTCTAACTAGTTTAGTAGATTAAAGTAAGGAATATTGTGGTTGTTGGGTTACTAACAGGAGGGTAAGTCAGATGTAACTGTAGGCCAGAAACATTGCTCTCTTTGGTGGCACATCATGAGAGCTGCATCCTTGCAGTTCACTAAGCATGCAAGTCACTGCATTAAAGCAAATCGTCTATCACTCATGAGTTATTTACTGTATTTGTAACATAACAAAAGGCCTCGTGAATCATGTAAATTTCAAGAATAGCTTGATCCTTAAAAGTTTCTTTAGATTTCTGAAGTTTCTAAGCCCCTGTTGTTCCTCCAGGATTAAATATTTCAATTTGGAGGAAAGAGAGATATAGCACTCAACTCCTTCTTTCCTCCACTCTTCTTTTTTTTTTTTTTTTTTTTTTTTTTTTTTTTTTTGGTTTTTCGAGATAGGGTTTCTCTGAGTAGTCCTGGCTGTCCTGGAACTCACTCTGTAGTCCAGGCTGGCCTCGAACTTAGAAATCCGCCTGCCTCTGCCTCCCAAGTGCTGGGATTACAGGCGTGAGCCACCATGCCCAGCATTCTATTCTTTCTACTCATTTTTCTTCCTTTGGAGGTAGTTTTTGTTGTTTCAGAGTTGTATATATATACATATAATGTCTTTTGATAAAATCTACCACCTCAAGCCCTTTCCCTTTAAAACCCTTCTCTGTCTCTCACCGATTTTCCTTCACAGCTTTATATGCTCTTCTGTTTTTAATAACATAGTCCACTATTTGCAGTCATTTTTGATACCCCACATGTTATCGTGTTTGGCTCATTTTATGTGAGTCTTGTGTATACAGTCATGACCTTTTGAACCCATGTGTGTAATTGTCCTTTTATATCCAGAAAACTCTGCTTGGTCATAATCACCTACTACCTCTCACTCTTACAATATTCCTGATTCTCTTTCACAAGGACTATTTAGCCTTTGGAGATGTTTGACATCAATGTTCTCAGGTTTTTTTGGAAAGAGAAATGATGTAGATGTCAGATGATTTTCTTTTCTTTATGGCTGAATACTGGCCCATGCATCACATCAATAGTCACTTTTATCAACAACTTAATTTTTGATAATTTTCTCCAGTAACTACTGCCTACTGGAAAATAGTTTCCCACCATGACAGAGGCTAGCAGCAGCAGTCCTCTATGGACAGAATATAATGTTTAGGGAAATTTAATACACACCACTTCTTTTCAACAAAAAAAGTAGCAGTTGCTTCTTTAGTATAAATAAATATGTTTCCTAAGAACAGATAAGTTCTTTCTTGAGAAGATAGGTGCTAATGCAAATGGAAAACAATTGTTTACACACATACATGTAGTGGTACTGTGGCACAAGAGCGTGCGTTACACTTAACATGTCTCACTAGACTATCATGTAGAGACCATATTTGAGCAGAACTGAGGGTAATAATTCTCCCCTAAAGTCTCGTTAGAACCTTTCTGTGATGTAAATAAAGGACTTCTAGCTCAGTCTCAGCTTATTTTTTTTTCATATTATGTTGTTAAACATTATGATATAATTAGCAATAGAGTCCTACCATCTAGTAATGGCATGTAACCAAACCAAAGAACAGTAGCTTTGTGGTTTATGAGGTCTTTGGAGCATCCATGATCCAAAAATCAAAAGTAGGAAACTTGCCCAAACACTGATACTTTTACCTGATAAGATTATGGTCTTCAGGTGTTTCATTTTTTTTTTCCATTCACATACTATTATTTGGTCTTTGGTTATTATTCAAATTCCTTATATGCATTCATGTGGTCCTTCATGATGATTTTTCCAAATCAGTAAGTCACTCAGGAATTAGCATTAAATACTCCAACTAGTTTGTGCGAAGGTAGACACTGTATACTCCCAGAAAGTGTCAATGGATCTCTAATAAATATAGATATCTAAAAATGAAATAAATGTTGGCAAAGTTTATTACAGCAGATAAAGATCTCATCATTGAATCAAATATTTTTTTCCAAAGAGTCATCTTGTTGAGTCAGCAGCAAAGATTCGGTGACTATCCCAAGCATTTGGCTCTCCAGAGTTCATGTGTAGTTCTGAATTGTTAGTCTTGGACACTACCACTGACACAAAGCTACTGTAAAATTCTTACCTTGACATTAACCAGAGAAGTTTTGGAATTCTTTCTTGCCTAATCCAAGAGTAAGAAGGAATAAAAATTTAATTTTCACCACTATTCGTGCCACAGAAGCTGTTTTACTAGATTTGACTGGCTTTCTGCTACTGAAACAACGAACCATCCCCATTATACATTGTTTATAGGTAGCAATCATGTACTCTATAAAAATAACTGCCCATTCTCTTTCACTTGTTTTGATTTACTGTTCATATCTTCTGTGAGTTGCTACACATTTGAGCCTGTTACATGGACTGATGTCACTCAATGTGCCTCAGGTTGTTTGGCCTTTGTTCTAATAAGTGATGAGTACTTATGTGATCTCTCATTTGATGGTACTCAGGATCATCCCACCCACATGCTGTCCAAAAGTCTTACATGTAGGAAGTGAGAGATCTGTCCATGTCTTGTTTTAAAGCCTTCCAAATTCAAGACATTCAGTTGGACATGACACCCTAATTATCATCTTTACCTTTATTAAAGTCCATCTGTCTTGACTCACAAACATTCCCTCTCTGTTTTACTCTCCCCATCTTTACTGTTAAATACTTACCATTGTTTCCAAGTCTTCAGCTACACAGAAAAATTAATCAACACACATCTAATTCATCCTCCATTTTCCTTACGTGCATCCAGCTGTAAGAAATAGAAAATCTATTTATTTATTTATTTATTTATTTATTTATTTATTTATACTTTTATATATACTTTTATTTATTTTATTTATTTGCTTTTAAACCAAAGATAAAACTTACAGATGTTTTTCTTAATTTTTCTTATTGTGACATGGACAAGTTTTTTTTTTGGTTGTTTTTTTTTTTTTTTTCTGGCCTTGTAGCTCTTTTTCTGTTGTTGTTTTTATCATTCACAGCAAATTACACACACACACACACACACACACACACACACACACACACACACACTGATACCATAACCTACTTACTAACTCACACAAAGAATGCTACATTTATAAAATGTAGTATATATTATAGAACTCATGTGAAGAATTTCACCACTAAAGAGGCATGTCCCTCCATACACAGTTGAGTAATATTACCACATTGGCGTTTCCCACTCTGAATTCTCCACTCTGGCACCTGGCCTTAATTGCATGTGTTATCATCTAATCTCAGGTAGCATGCAACTGTCACTTCAGTAAAAGGGATATCTTCTTAAATCAGCTTAAGAGTCATAGCAGTATTATGTGTATGGCTGCTCTCTACCTTGTCTGCATGTTTTAACATCCACCCCAGGAGTAATATAACTACTCCTCTCTGATACATCTTTATTTCTGTTGATCCATGCTTGGATGCCAATTTTCTTGTATGACTTTCCTTAGGGAGACAAAAACAAATGCCTTTTAAACTCAGATAGGACTAGACAAGAAATAGACCAATTAAATCACATAGCAGTGAGACCAGTTAAATCACAGAGCAGAGTGAAAACAGAGAACACATACATTGAAAATGTATCTGGAGAACTATCTGACCAGCAGGTCCCCAGAGCACGCTCATAGCTGAGCACATTATAAAGGGCGAGGTCTCTTTTCAGATTTTGTTTGGCAGGTTTCACATGTGCTGTTATCAAGAAATCATGAAATCTCTTTAAAAGAAGCACACAATGATGATTAATAATAGTCATACTAGTTTTTTTCAGAGAAGGGAAAAAATGATCAGTGAAGAAACCAAAAAGACCAAAAGGCTGTATGCTGGGAAGCAGCCCTAGCAAGTATATATTCAAAAGGAAGTTATAGTAGCTAAGGCCAAAGACAGAACAGTTTTAATTGTGGTCATTCAAAAGCAGAAGATAGTGACTGATACTGAAAATGTACTTGAGAGAAATGGAGTCCCTACTATAGATAGCTTTTATACTATATTGGTTTTACATGGTGTTATGGTTTTAAATAATTTCTTTTTAGATGTAGACAGATTATAAACCAACTTCTGTGCTTATTTTTATTCAGTTTACATTCCTATAGCTGCCTCCTTCCCTTTCACCCCATCCCACAATCTCTCCTACACACCCCAGCCCCTTCTCCTTTGAGAGGGTGGAGGCTCCTCTAGGTATTCCCACACCCTGGCATATTAAGTCTCTGCAGGGCTAGGAACATCCTCTCTGACTGAGACCAGACAAGGCAGCCCAGCTAGAGGAACATATCCCACAGACAGGTTTTATCTATTGTATAAGATAATTTTGTACCAAAACTGAATGTTTAGAATTTTCCTAATTATCTTATTTTAGTATATGTTGAAGCCTACTATATAAATGCATAAAGCAGACAAATACATAAGTACCATTTAAGTGGTAAGCATGGTGCTAAAAATCCTCCATATTGAGATAGTAGGAATAAAGATTATAAGTTCAAGACCAAACTTGCCATGTAGATAACCCTATTTGCCTTGTTTTGTTATTAAGAAAACAAATTAAGAAAATATAATAATAAAGTAAATATTAAATAAATATTATATTAATGCCTGTGAGTTAAGATCAACAATTAATAAATGATACACCATGAAACAGAAAAAGCTTCTGTAAGGCACAGAACACTGTCAACTGGAAAAAGCAGCAGCTACAGAGTATCTTCACTAACTTCACATCTGACAAAGGTCTAATGTCCTAAATATAGATAGAACTTTAGAAACTAGATATTAAAAAAAATAATCCAATTAAAATACAGTGAATAGATCTAGACAAAGAATTCCCAATAGAGAAATCTCAAATGTCTGAGAAACATTTAAGGAAATGTTCAACATCCTTAGTCATCAGGGAAATGTAAATCAAAACTACTTTGAGATTCCATCTTACACCTCTCAGAATGGCTAAGATCAATAACAGCTCATGCTAGCGAGGATGTAGAGCAAAGTGAACACTCCTTCATTGCTGGTGAGTGGGAAGATTGTACAGCCACTTTGGAAATCAACATAGTGGTTTCAACAAAAATTGGGAATTGATCTACCTCAAGGCCTAGCAATATCCCTCTTTGGCACAAACCCAAAGGTCTCTCTATATTACACAAGAACACTTGCTCAACTATGTTCATAGCAGCTTTATTTGTAATAGCCAGGAACTAAAAATAACTTAGACTACCCCAACAGAGGAATGGATAAGGAAATTTGTGTACATTTATATAATAGAGTAACTCATTTGAATTGATCAGACAAAAAAATGACATCATAAAATTTGCAGGCAAATAGATTCAACTAGAAAAAAAAAATCATCCAGAATGAGAGAACAAAGAAGCAGAAAGGCAAATATGGTATGTATTTACTTCTAAGTGGATATTAGCTGTTAAGTAAATGATAAGGAAGCTACAATCCCCAGAGCCAAAGAGATAGTTAAAGAGGAGTGCTGGAGGTAGGGCATTATGGATCTCTCTAGGAAAGTGAAATAGAATAAATTCTGTGGGTGACACGGCAGGGGGGGGTGCATTTGAATCCACCACAAGAAGAATCAGGTGGTATTTGAAGAGAACCATGAAGAGAGACAGCTGGAATTGAGGGATATCTGGGAGGGATGGATAGGAAACCTAGTGGGGTGGAAACTTTTGGAATCTATTAGGTGTGCCCAGTGAGGAATCCTGGTTGTAGAAGATACTGAGTCTGAACTTACAATGTTTTGCATCCAGGCAAGGACAATTGTTGGAACTAGATTGCATTCAGTTGAGTTGTTAGAAAAGGAGTTCCACTAGAGATCCCTAAATATCCTGGGTTGATGCTACAGCAGAAAGCCACACTCTGAAAATGGATAGTGTGTTACCATAGGCAAGAACAACTTCCACTCAGTTCAGTGATGTAAAAAGGATTATGTGAGGTGATCTTGGAACATCTACCCCCATATTCTAATCTCTCTGGCTGTAAAAGTTACTCTGCAGACTATAGAAAGAGAAACGTGTATAGCAATCCAGCCATAAAACCCTTTACTTACAATCTACATGCAAGTTGTGCTGTGGCAACAGTGGTGCAGAACTTAGAGGAGGCCAACCTTGTTTTATTTAATGTGAGGCCCACTCCACAAGAGGTAATTCATGCCCTAAACTGCTTGGTTGGCCAAAAACCAGAGACTGGATGGACCCAAGATCTAGGGTATAAACAAACAAACAACAACAACAACAACAACAACAAAACTGGCAAAAAAAAAGATAAAAAGAGAAACTAATGAATTGATTCCCAATGATATTATGTTACACTCCTAGATCAGTGCCTTGTTCAGTTGTCATCAGAGTCTTCCTCTGGCAGCAGATGGGAGAGTATCCAGAGACCTACAGCAGAACATTATAAGAGAGAGTCCAACCTGAAGGTGTCCATCAGGTTCCTCCCCTAAGAGTTTGGGGGACTTCAAGAAGATGGAGGATGCCAGGAAGACATGGTTCACCAAATTTATTAAGCAGGGCTCCTGGCATGAGCTCACAGAAATAGAAAAGGCAAGCATGGGGCCTGATAGAGTCTATAACATGTTATGGCTATTACCTTGGCATTTCTGTGGGTCTCCTAACAGTGGGAGTGGATGTGTATCTGACTCTCTATCTTCTCTTGAAGTACTTTTCCTACTTTTTAGTTGCCTTATTCAGTCTCAATATGAGAGTTTTCACCTTATCTTATTAGATCTTATTTTGTCTTGTTTGATGACTCTTAAAAGCCTGTTCTTTTCTGAAGAGGAATGAGGGGGGGTAGATCTGGCAAAGAGGGAAGGAAGAATGGAGCTAGAAGGAGTGGTAGGAAGGGAAACTATGATTGAGATATATTTTATGAGAGAAGAATCCACTTTCAATAAGAAAATAAGCATATAAAATTAAAAGATGTTATCACTACAAGATCTATGGTAGCAAGGGTTTGGGTAAGGATGTTGGTGGATAATGTGCTGTTAAGGATTCAGTATTAAGTGAAGGAACACTGCACAGTGAGCTGAAGTACTAGTAGGAAGTAAGATTATTCACAGAGTATAGTGAATAATCATAGGTATATACATGTGTTTGAACAAGTAGTCGTGCTTGTCAGTATTGACATCTAGAGATCTTTTACTTCTCACTTTTCCAACTAATGTTTTGAATCAGGATGTCTCATTGAACTGAAAGCTCTCCACTTGACTAGACTTAATAACCAGCAGTTTCCGAGGAATCATCCTGACTCTGTTTCTCAGCACTGAGGTTATCAGCATGCACCTAGTCCAAATTTTTATTCTAGACTCTGGAGATCTAAATTTTAATAATTTAATCTTCATGATTTGTATAAAGCATTTCATCAAAGGGTCCATCTCCATAGCTTCGACACAGCAAATCTTATAGGGTATAGATTGAGTGGTATGTGGACTTTTGTTTATGTTAGCAGATACCACCTATGTAAGAAATAAATACAGGGTCTCACATGGTTGTGGTGGCCTTTAAGTCTAATAAACAAACAAAAATAATGAAGAGGGATATAAATGCAAAACTATCAGGAAGACAGAGATAACAAGTGCTAAAATATATGCAACAGAAGCATAAAAGAGAGAACCAGTAGTAAAAAATAAGAAGTTTAATAAAATTTACAAACCTTCAGGCAGACGCACCAGGGAAAAGAAAAAGCAGTCAGAATGATAAAATGAGGGATAAAGCACAGGACATCTTTAATGATGGTGTAAGAAAGAATTCCACACTTTCCACTGTCAAGGCTTGAATGATACATAAAAAGGAATAATAATAATAATAATAATAATAATAATGACACTCAGAGAAATATTTATTTTATTTACATACCACCAAGTAAACAGGACTGAGGTTAAAAGCACTTAGCTGGAAAATAAGGTAACCACATGATTTGAAATCATATTACTTTTTATGTATATAAACTTACTTATATCAGAGCAACAATGTAGCCATGAGAAGTTACACACATGACAATGATCTCATTCAAGGTATTGGCAGTTGGACAGAGACACTGCAAAATCAACAGAAGATTTTGAGTATCAATGAAATAAAGCACTAGTGGGATTTAATGTTCTCACAGGGGATGTGTTAGAGCTACATAGAGAAAAAAAAATACTTCTGTATTCCAGACAGAGAGAGTTTCCAAATTGCTATAGAAGATCTGCCAGTGTTCACCCCATGCTCTCACAGAAATTGGAAGCAGGGATATTGATGGTCACACCTCAAAGAGTTGCCTCAAAAGGCTTAAAAAGGAGTCTGAAGACTTTAAATTGGCTAGACATATTTTTAAATGGATCTTAAAGGTATAGAGAAGGAAGTTGTAGATGTAAGTTTTTAAGTGAATAGTCATAGTAAAAGAAGAGTTGTATCTTAAAGTCAGATTAGGGCATCTTAAAGTCAGATTCAGGTCTGTCTAAAATCCATTTCAGTTCATGAAGTTGAAGGCTCTGTTAATCAGATGATAGAAAAGATCATGTCATTAACTGCAAAAATTAAAGTAGATCAACTTATTACATTTATTTTTCACATATTCGCATTTCTCCAAGTATTCTTTGGCTCTAAATCTTTTTTTTTCCTTTTAAATTATAATTCTTTAATCTTTTCTTACAGTCCAGTTGTAATCACCTTCCCAGTCTGCCCTCTGACTGTTCCTCATTCAGTACCTCCTCCTCTATCTCCAGAGGATGTTCCCTACCACCATCACAGCAGACCTCCCCACTTGCTGGGGCCTCAATTCTTTTGAGGGTTAGGTGCTTCTTCTTTCACTGAGGCCCTACCAGGCAACCCTTTGCTGATCGGTGTCACCGTCTCACGGGCCTCATATCAGCCGGTGTATGCTGCCTGTTTAGTGGCTCAGGGTCTGAGAGGTCTTGGGGGTCCAGGTTATTTGAGACTGCTAGTCTTCATATGGAATCTCCCTCCTCCTCAGCTTCTCTTAGTCTTTCCCTAAGGCTTAAATTAATGTCTAATAAGATCTAAGTACTTTTGGTATTGAAGCCCTGTCTGCCTACTTATGCTTCTTTAAGTGAACAACAGTAGTATCACATTGAGTAATAATGTTAAAAATCAGATGCAGATATTTGCACCCAACCAATGGACAGAAGCAGCTGACCTCTGTTGTTGAATTAGGGAAGGCTGAAAGAAGCTGAGGAGAAGGGTGATCCTGTAGGAGAGCCAGCAGTTTCAGTTAATCTGGATCCCCAATATTTCTCAAACACTGGAACACCAACCAGGCAGCATACACCAGCTGATATGAGGCCCCCAACATGTATACAGCAGAGGACTGCGGGGTCTGGGTTCAGTCAGAGAAAATTCACCTAACCCTCAAAAGACTGTAGGTACCAGGGAGTTTAGAGGTCAGGTTGGGTGGGTGGTGGGGGAGGAGATATCCTTGTGGAGACAGGGGCATGGGGAGGAGGTATGTGATGTGGAACAGTCAGAGGGTAGATAGGGAGTGTTGGAGAATAAAATATGGAGTGTAAAAGAATAAATAAATAAATAAATAAATAAATAAATAAATAAATAAATAAAAGAAAGAAAAAAATAAACTCATCCTAATGTCACTGCGAAATATTCAATGAACTAATAATTTTACTCAATGTACATTGATTCACTTTATACGTATGTATGTATGTATATATGTATGTATGTATGTATGTATCTATTTTATTCTAAATTTTAGAATTTACTTTCTTGATGTCAAACATTTTATGTGTGCGTTTGTTTAGGAGAAAGTAGTTGTTTTTCCTTAGATATAAAAATGATATGGTTGTGAGAATTCAAGCTACTGGGAGGCTTGTTTAAGTCTAATATAATAGCCTTACAAATTAGGTTAGCCAAAATAAATATGCTAAAGATTTGTGTTCCCTTTGTTTTGTATTTTAAAGCTTTGAAAACTACAAAATGGCAAAGCTGATTCACAACAGACACAATTTATGTGAAACTGACACCCAGAGAGAAAGAAAATCATTTAGCTCCATGGTTTGTTATCACCATTCCCTGTTCTTTAATGGCACAAAGTTCACACTGGAATAGCCCTTTGCCTACTTGCCAATTTGAGTAAAGATGTTGTAATAAAAAGAGCGCCAAAGGAGTAGGAGAAATCTCACATGCATCTTAAATGTTCTTATTGGAGGAGAGAAAGACAATACTCTCATTGCTTTAAATTCCTACTTTATCTGAGCACTCCTCTGTGTACATTCAAGCTTGGCAGGGCCTACAAAATGGGGCAATAGAAACAAGACAAACCAATATTTGAATAATTTATGTGGCACTAAAGAGACCTGGGAATTATGAATATAGAGAAAAGTAAGAACTATAAATAAGACAGACAACATAAAGGCAACCAGGAATTCTTGTCCTGAAGATAAGTTGTAGAGCTAATGCTCTATTGAATGAAAGAGTCTAGTACCTGCTTTTACAAACACGTTTATTCCTGGATCTAGAAACTCTAATGCCCTCTCCTGACATTCTTTATGAAAAGGATATAAAGATTGGATGGCTCTACAGGCAGTTCACTTGTCTGTGTGCTGTGATATCACCATCCACCATTCCCACTCTGCATCATCATTTTGTCTTTATTGACGGAATTAAAAGTGAAAAATTGTAAAATATTTTAATGTGTGTGTTTGTTTGTGTGTGAAAAAGAGATAGACAGAGAGAGAGAGAGAGAGAGAGAGAGAGAGAGAGAGAGAGAGAGAGAGAGAGAGAGAGAGAGAGAACATTTGGATGCCTATAATCATGGAAGCCAGAAAAGAGCACTGGATACCTCAGTGCGTTAGTGGCAGGCAGTTGTGAGCTGCAGGGTTGGGTGATAGGATGTGAACTCAGGTACTTGCATCAGCAGCAAGTGCTGTTAACAATTTAGCCATTCTTCAGACTCTGTAGCAATATTTTAAAACTACCAAAGTCTATTCATATTCACCACTTGCTGTTTCTCAGAGAAGAAACAATTATTTACATAGACAGAGTTCAGAAAGTGTGGACAATCATAGGCTTCTGGTAGCAAATACAAGAATTTGAAATAACTTTGTCAAAAAAAAGAACTATATATGGTAATTACTGCACCTCCATTTTATTTTTATAATAAATTTTATTTCATAAAATTATATCATTTTCACCTTTGTTTTTCTCCTTACCCCAAACATGTACAACTCTAAAAGTCTCTCTAAAAGGCATGTCCTCTTTTTCATTAATTATTGTCATATACAAATATATGTATATAGTCTTATATATAGAGATAATATCTGTTGTATCTATCAATATGTATATAGTCCTAAATATATAGATAATATATGCTCTGTTCTTATTTTTGTAAGAAAATATACTAACAGCTTTGAATAAATGTTAAAACTTAAGCCTTACTGATTTGATAAGCTCAAAAGAAAGAAAATTTGAATTAAAATGTATGTGCAATAACCATATGAATCAAATAGATATTAGTCAATAAAGGTAGAGTTGTGTTATTTTAATTTTTGGATTTCTTTTTAGTCATCAAAAATTTTCTAGGAAGGAAGAAATATTTTCCTACAACACTGAGAGAGATATAAATAACAGAGTACATAAACAAGGGAAAATTCCTCTTACATTGAGAGAAAGCTTTATTCTTTCTGCCTTCCTTTGAGAGGCGAGTGATTAAATATGCATACCTTCAATAAGTCCTTCAGTTTTCCATAATTTTCTGTGTGTATGTACGTGTATCCTCTGTGCTTTGTGTGCATGACTATGTAAGAGTGAAAGAATGTGTTCACTGGCTCACACAGACAAGAGAATGAAACATACCTGACACTTCCTTAAGACAGCATCTCACAGAAACTGAAGCCCTAAGTTCTGTTCTTTGGCTAGGACAGCTCAGTTGAAAGCTTCTGGGATCTGTTCTGGCAACACTGGAGTTGCAGGTATACACAGTTTTGCCAAGATTTTTGCATATATAATGAGGATTCAAACCCACCATAAACCCTCTTACTACTGGTAAGCCATCTTCCAAAATACAAATTTCTTATATTTTTCTTTTCTTATCCAGTTTTTTTCCTATCTTTTGGTAACTTTAGACCATTTATCTAAATTATTATCTCTAATGGGAAAACTTTCCCATATCATTCTTCAAATGTCAGAAGATTCTAAAACCCCCATCCTCCTGCCCCTGCCCTGAGTCACTTGCTATTATCTGTGCCTTCCAGGTTGCTTTCATTGTTCTTTGTAAGTAACAAGTCTAAAAACCAGCTTTGAGTAAGATTCATTTTCTTAGCAAAATGTTAGGTTTTTTATTTCATTGAAAAAATTGACTAAAATTTACCTTCTGTCTCTTCTTGGATTTACCAAACATTCATTTTCAAGCTAAATGATTGCATTTATACTCATAAAAATAGTCGTGTTATTTTGCTTCCCTCAGTAGTTTATCATGATCATTTCTGTCATCTAATTGCTGGGATGTGCACCGTGTATTCTGATTATGTTCTGTGTTCTCCCACCATGTCCTCTTCTTTCCCTTCCATTCCTGTTGGAATCACTGCCCACATGACTACTTGTATCCCCCATTATTAGGAATCTGCATTAGGGTCCCCTTCATAAATTCAGGGATTTTCCGCTGCATTTGATTTCTAACTGTATCCCCCAAAATGTTCTCCAATTCCAGTGGTCTAGCTAATAATGTCTCTCTCCATTCCTGGTCCTCTTAGCTGATAAGCACCCATCCACTCCTGCATATACTTCTATGCATCCCTAGTCAGTCTGTAAAATCTCTTAAATTCATTCTATAATATTTATTAGTGTGTCCTCCTAGAACACTCTTTGCCTAATTTCTAGATGTCTATGAATTGTAGCCTGGCTATCATTTACTTAATGGGTAATATCCATGTATAATGGATACATACACATTTAATTTTCTGGAACTGTGTTACTTCTCTACAGATTATATTTTTTCTACTTCCATCCATTTGCCTGAAGATTTCATAATATCACTTTTAAATAGATGTATAATATTATATTGTATAAATGTACTTCATTTTCTTCATCCATTGATCTGTTAAAGGACATTTAGTTTGGTTTCAGATTCTGGTGATTATTAATAAAGCCATAATGAACATGGTTGAGCAAATGTCTTTTTGGTAAGATGGGGCGCCCTCTGGGTATATGCCCAAGGGTTGTAGAGCTGCATCTTGAGGAAGATAAATTTCATTTGCCTCATATCACTACACTGATTTCCACAGTGATTATACAAGTTTACACTCCCACTGACAAGGGAAGAATATTCCCCTTCATGTCCTCTTCAGCATAAGCTGTTACTTGTGTTATTGATTTTAAGCATTCTGACTGGTGAAACATGGAGTCTCAAAGTAGTTTTGATTTACATTTATCAACCCTTATTTCTATATTCTGACTTATACTATCTTTCCTCTGCTTCTTCTACAATATTTTCTTATTTGGGAGGAGATTTACTGCAACATATATTCATGTGTATTTTGGTTCAACAATGTGTCAGTTTAGTCAAACAACAATCAAATGTTAATCCAAAGTCTACCTTCATTGTAGTTCACAAGGAAATAAAGCTTTTCTGTGTAAGCATAAAAGTATTTGTTGGTTATAAGTATAAATATACATATTTTGGTCCAATACTATGTCAGTTTATTTAGGCAATAAATTTAGTTTATCCTATGTTCTATGGCTGAACTTTTTCTTGAGTTTTACAATGTGTTTACCATATTAGATATGAATTTCTTCCTGTGGTATTTATTTCAAATGTAATTAAGTTACTTACAATAATGCTATGTTTGCACAAGTTGGAGTGTCTTCCATGTGTGGTTGATATTGTAATTATAGGGTTTACCACTAGATAATATCATAATACATTTTTCTTACCTAGCAGCCCAAATAGCAACTTCCAGAACTAGAAAAGCTAGCCAGAAGGAAAAATGATGGCAACTTATATTCAGGTAGATTTCTGTATATAATACAAATGAGTTATGGCCAAGGTTTTTAGCAAAAGTGTCTTATTCTGGTGACAACATGAAGACATTACACGATCTTCCTATAATGGGGTATATGGACTATCAACTGACATGCTATGTAGCTAATTATAAAATTAGAAATGCCAGGTTAATTAATGAGATTTAAAGACATTTCTGTATGTTTCTATAACTTTCTTCACTCTATAGCTTGCTGGTATGTTTTTTTAAAAAAATGTCTATATTCAAAAGATATAATATGATAAGTCAATAATTAATTTCTTAATGTTATATATAAGAAAGTATATGCTTATTTTAAGGTATCTTGCTTTTGTTTATGACTTTAAAAATCCTATTTAAAATTGTACATTTCAGAATTGAAGATAGTCAAAATATATATTTCAGGTATATATTCAGGTTACTTTCTTCTGAGTATTATAATTGAAACTCAAGCTTTAGGCTTTAATAACATAATCATTGTGATTTTTTTTCTAAAACACTTTTAGCTATTTTTTTTTCTGAGTAAACAAGCTTCCTCAACACCAAAAACACTAATATGAACACTTCACAAATTTGGATAAAGTATTAATATATCAGGTCAACAAATCTTTGCCTCCCAAAGTAGCATTTAGCATGAGATTTGCACATATACAAGTTTGTGATATCTTGGTCAATTCATGTGGAACCATTTATTTCTGAACTAAAATACCTGTGACTGACTTTCCTTCCTGTTTCCCTTTCAGGAGGTTGCTGAGATCGATGAAAGTTGATTACTGTTTACGGCAGTAGTTTCATGTCATCAGCATTTATTCTGTCACCAGATTTTGAGTACTTTCCTTTTTACTATGAACATCATTTACTAGTTGTGTTCTGATGTCTGTGTATATTGGGTGTTTGTGTTAGTTACATTTTGTTGAGAATACCATTAGCTGCAGGGCAATTTATAAAAAGGAGTTTATTTAGGTTTACAGAGTTATAATTGTCTATCATGGTAGGGAGCAATAAACTATCCTCATGGCAGCAATAGCAAGATGCTGAACAATCAAATCTTTAACTCTTAAACAAGAAAGGAACAGTGAGATGGAAGCGAGGCTAGGTTAAGTATTCAAAATTCCTACTCCTTGGGATGAACTTCTTGCAACAGGATTATTTTTCCTCATAAACATCTCAAATACCACCAACTGGGACCACGTGTTCAAATCCCAGCATGCCAGGAACTCCAAAGATCATTTCTCTTTCAAAAAACCACAGTGCTGTTGTGCTTCTAGAACTGATTTATTTTATTTGTTTTAATAAAGCACAATACGTTAGTTACAGTAAAAATAAACAAAACAGTGTGACTTTTTAATGAAAATCTTTCATGAAAATAGCATTGTACTTTTTTATTTAGGAAAACATTTTGTGCATGTCAAGCAATTTATTGATAAAATTGAAAATTACTTCTAAGAAATGCCTGATATGCATTTCTTTGATAACCTTATTTAGTGTTGCTCCCTTTAAAAGCATCTCAAACTTTATTTTCTCTAGATTAAATATTTTGTTAACAAATAAGTAAGGAAGCTAAAATCTTTCATATTTTATCCCCAAACCTTGAGTCAGTGTATTCATTAAGAAAGTATGCAGAATCAGAACGTAATTGGATAATGGAAGACAAGTAGATATTGTGATACTTACAAAAACATATAAAAGATACAATTTTCCATATTATCTTCCAATTCAGCTGATCAATAATAGATATTTTGACTCCAGATTTGTCTTAGTCAGGATTTCTATTCCTGCACAAACATCATGACCAAGAAGCACTTGGGGAGGAAAGTGTTTATTTGGCTTACACTTGCATACTGCTGTTCATCACCAAAGAAGTCAGGACTTGAACTCAAGCAGGTCAGAAGGCAGGAGCTGATGCAGAAGCCATGGAGGGATGTTCTTTACTGGCTTGCTTCCCCTGGCTTGCTCAGCTTGCTCTCTTATAGAACCCAAGACTGCCAGCCCAGAGATGGTCCCACCCACAAGGGGCCTTTCCCCCTTGATCACTAATTGAGAAAATGCCTTACAGTTGGATCAAATGGAGGCATTTCCTCAACTGAAGCTCCTTTCTCTGTGATAACTCCAGCTGTGTCAAGTTGACACAAAACTAGCCAGTACATGATTATTGTGAAATTTTAACAGTGCTCTCCTCCCTTTTCCCAGATAATTTATCTGTGTGGTTTTGCGAGGATGACATTGATTTCAAATTTTCACAATTACAGTTGTCTTTAAAATTCATAGAAATCAAAAATAGATGCAGATGTGTGTGCTATAATAATAAAAAAAGGGAGGCATACTTCAGAATGTGATAATTAGAATACTTGTGTGTGTCACCATGTTTATATTCCATTTTAGTGTCTATATTTCCAATAAGCAATGCTCACGTACCATTTGACTCACAACATTGTTCTAACATACAAGATTCTCTGTGTGTCTGTTCTTCAGTTTCTGAAATATCTGCTCTGTTCTGCTGAACCTTTTTTGGTTAGAGTTATTCTTTGTTTTCCACTGTGCATTTCAATTTTTTTAAAATAAAAATATATACAAAATATTCCCTTTTCATGTGAAATTGGGGTGGACAAGTCAATTCTGAAATCTTTTAATACATGGAAACTTTTAATCCATGAGAAAAAAAGAACCTTGCTTATTTGGCCACATGTTACTACATTTTTATAAGTATTAATACTGTTTTCTAAAATGATGTTATGCAGTCTATGCAGATAATCTATTTTCAGAACTGATATAATCACACTTTTGAAATTATATTTAACAATATGTTCTGGATTTTAGATTATAATGGTATTTTGAACGTGTATTTTATAACAAGAAACATGTTAATCTTCTTATAATTTTACTGCACACTTTTATTTTACTAGCTAGTTACCTTAACTATTTTTATATTATTATATATTCATATATTTATTTTAAAATTATTTTATTTAATTTGATTATATTTTTATTATATTTTATTTATATTTATAAAAATAATAAATATTTCTATATAACGAAGTTTCTTCTGCAAAACATGGTTACAAGTTATAGTCAGCCTTCTGTCTTAGTATTTTAAAGGTAAGTAACAGTTTAGTTACTATAAATGTTTCCATTAGAAAATCAGAGAAAATCAGTAAAAATGGTTAATACAATATAGAAATATATAATTTCAATATATATTATGTAATTATATCTTGAAATATATAATATAAATGTATTGTAAAAATACATTCCTTTACACTGTTTCCTCTATACTAAATACCACCTAACATTTATATGCTTCAATTATCACTATTGACAGACCAACATTGATATATATATATATGAATTCAAATCTACAAATAATGGTGTAAAGAAGATAAAATATCATGCAAATTGCAATGGATGGTCCCTAAACTTCATCTTGGCTACAGTAGTCAGTCAGACTTCTTTTGTGATGACCTTAAAATATTGAGGAATTTAAGCTTAGCCATTCTGATAGCTATAAGGTAGAATCTCAAGGTCGTTTTATTATCAGAAAAACATATTAATCTATAGAATGAGGAGTTCTATAATATTTAGGTAACATGGAAGATATATATATATATATATATATATATATATATATATATATATATAATTAATATGTAATTTTTGTGCCCAGAAGATTAATTAGTTCCCCCCCCTTATTTTTATTTTATGATTGTCCTGGTGTCACTGTGAATATTAATTTTTTTGCTTTGGAAGTAAACGTTTGTGTTTTAGATTTAATTCACTATGTGGATACTTTTAGAAGTATACATTTATTTATTTATTTATTTATTTATTTATTTATTTATTTTTATTTAAATATTTTGGACTCTGAAAGTTTCCTGTATTTATGTGCTGTATACTGATCATATCCTTTCAGCCCTACATCCCTACATTTTTTCTAGGTGTTGCAATCCCCTCCAATTGTATTGATTCCTGTGGTCTATTTTATATTAGGAGTAACTCCTGATTTCAGCTAGGGTTTTATAAATGCATATTAATGAATAGCCATCTACTGGGACAAGAATAAATTACAAGTGGTCTCATCCCCAAGGGAGAATGGTTCTCCTTTCCTAATTAGCCAACTGCATATAGATTTTCCTCCAAGATTATTGGCATAATTCCCCATCCAATGCTAGAAGTTTGGTTTTGTCCAGTGCAACTCACCATAGTTGCTTTGAACACAATGATTCAGAACTATGATGTTTAAAACAATCACTGAGTGTTGAAAATTACTGTAGAAAATTTTTGTATTTTAAATAATGGTACACACACACTCACACACACATATGTGTGTGTGTTTGTGTATATATATATATATATATATATATATATATATATATATAATTTGAATGTTATTCCAAATGAATTGTTTTATGAGACAAGTATCATAAAACCTGGTCTCAGTGGACCAGGTACTCACTGATTAAGCTACATTAGTCAGCAATGTTCATGGTACTATATACAGTGGTGATTGAAAGTTTTGCTGGATATAGTAGTATGGG